>ML996231.1:0-90504 GCA_010093805.1 Polyplosphaeria fusca
GATGGGGTGTCCCGCTCGATGGTGGGAGACGTTAGTTCTTTTATGATTATTATTTATTATATCTCTTGATAGTTCATCTGGACTAGATTCTCTGGATATAGAGTCTTGAGGCCCTGGAGCTTTTGGCGTGCGGGTTGTAGAGATCAAATTTATACGAGGATTTCGGTCCATTGAAATTCGTGAAACAGCGGTTGGAAACATAATAGTTAGTGCCGGTGAGTGGCTTTTTTCAAGCCAGATTATCGCATCAGCGAGCTCTGCGCTAATGAATTGTCACCGGTGCTCAAATTCTTTCTTTGCGCGTTGCTCTCAAGAATCCTTGCGAGTCGCATATGTAGCGAGGCAACGTGACACAAAGTGGGTAGAGGTTAGGCTTTGACTCGAATGACTATAAATTTTCAAGGGACCACGACGGATCCAGATCTATGGTAATGTGTAGCCACCATCAATGACAAGATTCGCCCCAGCTAGATGCAATCAGCCATATTCCAATTTATTCGACAGAGGGCACTCACTCATATACGTGCTCGCATCACTAGCCAAGAAGACATAAGCGCCCTTCAACTCGGCCGGATCGCACAACCTGTTCGCAGGAATCATGCCAAACCACTTGTCCCGCCACTCCTGCGGATGCACCGACAACATATCCGTCGCGATAAAGCCAGGACTGACGCAGTTGACGCGGGCAAACTCGACCCACTCGACGCTCAGACACCGTGCGAGCTGCACGACGGCAGCCTTGGACGCATTGTACGCGGCCTGCTTCTGGGGCACGTTGACCAGGATGGCGGACACGGATGCGGTGAAGATGAGGTTCCCGCGGCCCTGCTTCTTGAATATGTTGCCCGCGGCCTGCGCCGTCCAAAAGGCACCATCCAGGTTCACGTCCATGATGCGGCGCCATTGCTCCTCGGTGTATTCCTCGGCGGGGTAGTGCGAGGCGATGCCCGCGTTGGCGACGACGATGTCGAGGGAGCCGAATTCGGATGCGATGGCGTCGAGCACGCTGGAGATCTCGCCTCTATTCTCCACGGACGCCTTGTACGCTTTCACTGTGACGCCGGTCTCCTGGGAAAGCTGCTGTGCGATTTCAGGAGCATCCTTGGTCGAGCTATAGAGGATGGCTACGGTGGCGCCCGCTTCGGCGAGCGCTCGAGATGCTGCGAGGCCGATTCCACGCACGCCACCGGTCACAGCGGCGACTTTGCCCTTTAGCGAGAACTGTGTCGTGACATGTGCGTTGGTGTTGGAAGGCTTGTAGAGAGGCATGGCTTCGGACGGAGAGAGCGATAACAGCAACGGAGGGAGTGTTCAAGAGAGACGAGACAGGGCGGGCGGAGAGAAGCCATCGAGGGGACTTGACGTCGTATATTGCCCCTCATTGTTGTGCCTGGGGGCGAGAGTGAGGGCGAGATGGAGGGCGACGGTGGGGATGGGCAGAGGGGGCGGAGCGTGTCGGAGCAGGTGCACCGTGTCCCGCTGTAGGGCCGCAGCACGAGAGACGCAGCACACGACGTCAATGTTGCATTCGGTACGGTAATACACCTCTCGGCGTCATGTCGATGAACTGAATTGAACTGAACTGAACTGAACTGATGCGACGTATCGCATCATTCAATGTCCTCAACACTCTCAACCACAACGTCACACTCGACCCTATGTTCATTGATCCATTGCCCATTGAGCGCGTCATTGCCGTCAACCCTCTTCAACGCCTTGTCCAGATCCGGCTCTATGCATGCTCTCACATGTCTCGCTGCCACCCTCCTCCTCGCCAGCTCTGGGTCGACCATGATGAACCACTTCTCGTCCACAAAGGCCGCGATTTCGCTCCAGGGCGCGAGGTCGCAGAGCAGATAGTTTCCTTCCAAAATAAGTATCGACGTCTCTGCTGGAATCTTCAATCCGTCGGCCACGGGATCCTTCTTTGCGTGGTCGAAAGTCGGCGCAGACAAAAGTGTGCGTGCACGTGACCGTAGAATGAAAGCAACCGCTGCCGCTGCATCAAACGTCCAATGGGCCCCTCTACGAGCGTATGCCTCTTCGCGGTTGGGGAGAGCATCCAGCGTGCTCCGGGGGAGGTGAAAGCCGTCGATGGACATGACCAAGGCGCTGTGGGGAGTACCCATGAGCTGGTTGACGCGTGCGGCCACGTGACCTGCAGCCGTCGTCTTTCCGGATCCGGGACTCCCGGCCAGAGCGACAATAAGACGACTTGGGGAAGCATGGTTGTCATTTTGGATTGAGTTGTACCGGTCCACGGCGCGCCGGGCGAGCTGATGGTGAATGGCGTCCATTATGGATTGTACAGCGGTTGAAGGCGGATAATGAAGTGCGGCTAGAGAGCTGCATCTTCTGCGCGAGGCATTGTCGTTTACGGAATATCTTGCCTTGCCTTGGCTGGTGTGGCGTCGAGGTGGAGAGGGTCGACACGCGCCGAACGGTCGACGGACGCCCTCGACCCGCGCCTGTCACGTGCGCCTCTCTGCCCCTCCACGACCTTTTCCGCGTCTGGATACAAGTTCTTGTCACGACGCCCTCTGCCGACAGCATGTCATACATGAAAAATAGACTAAGGAGCTCTTGGTACACGTTGCCATTGACTTGATCACCATACCTGGCGCTTCCCATTCTTGATTACCTTCATCTGACCCCAGGTGCCGTCTGCTGCAATGGCCTCTGCCACCACTACCGACGTTGCTGACAGAGTGTGTAAACAAATCTGCTTCCCCTTCCCTCGCTCACACCATGTAGAACCCGGCCTTTGTTCTCCGCGCCATCAGAGACGTATCCTTTGAAGACCGCCCAGTTCCAAAGCTCCGCGACGACTACGAAGTCCGCGTGCACGTCGCCCAGACAGGAATCTGCGGTTCTGATGTGCACTACTGGCAGCGCGGCCGCATTGGCGACTTCATCCTGACCAGTCCCATCATCCTAGGCCACGAGAGCTCCGGCACTGTCGTCGAAGCCGGATCCAAAGTCACCAACCTAAAGGTGGGAGATCGCGTCGCCATCGAGCCCGGCGTTCCGTGTCGACGCTGTGACTACTGCCGCGCTGGCACATACAATCTCTGCAACGACACCATCTTCGCTGCCACGCCACCATGGGACGGCACGCTTGCAAAGTACTACACTGTCGCCAGCGACTACTGCTACAAGATCCCAGACCACATGGATATGGAAGAAGCAGCCATGGTCGAACCCGTCTCGGTCGCAGTCCAGATATGCAAAGTCGCCGACCTACGCTCAAACCAGACCGTCGTTGTCTTTGGCGCAGGCCCCATCGGAGTACTGTCCCAGGCTGTTGCAAGAGCATCCGGAGCGCGCAAAGTCATCGCTGTCGACATCTCCAAAGCGCGCTTGGACTTTGCAAGGTCGTATGCGGCAGATGAAACGTTCCTTCCCCCGGCACTAGCACAGGGCGCCGACCCTGTTGTGCATTCCGAGAAAGTCGCCGCCATGATCAAGGACCAGTTTGGGCTGGGCGAAGGTGCGGATGTGGTGCTGGAGTGCACGGGCGCGGAGCCGTGCATCCAGGCTGGCGTTTTCGTCGCCAGGAAAGGGGGAACCTATGTCCAAGCTGGAATGGGCAAAGAGGTAGGCACGAAAAATTGCGCGGCGTGTCGAATGCTGAATGTATTAGAATGTCACGTTTCCCATCACGACGGCTTGCATCCGAGCCCTGACAATCAAAGGCTCCATCCGGTACTCGGTGGGATGCTATCCTACCGCTGTCGACCTGGTGGCATCTGGAAAGGTGGATGTGAAACGCCTAATCACGAACCGCTTCAAGTTTGAGGAGGCGGAGAAGGCGTTTGAGTTAGTGAAAGCTGCCCAGGAAGGCGTGTTTAAGGTCATCATAGAGGGAGTCCAGGGCTGATAAACTTGAAATCAATTCTTGATTTTTCATAGAATCCTTGGAGACCTGAGATTGCTCCATAAAACAATTGACAATGGTCATATCCAATTACTTGTGATGGCTGTGCTATCAAAAGCCAACATGAACTAAAATTATTAAGAGGGGAAAACCCTTTCTCCCATCGCTTCCTCGCTATTTCTGAATCTGTTGCATATATACGCAGCCCATTCAACCATGACACTGGCCGTGTGGAGACACACCACAGTCCAAAGTGCCCCGAACCTACTTCCGATGTTTCGACAATTGGCTGTCTGGCCTGCAAAAACTCTACCACCGAACTGCCAGCCATTGAATGGTTCACCAAGGCGCAATCTAGGCATTACAAGCTTACTATACCATGCCCATTAACTTTATAATCTCGCCTAACGACTCAGTGTTTGCGTCTTCGGAAGCGGTGCACCTCCGCCGAAGCAACCCGGGGCCCCACGGGCACGGCCTCGACCACCGGACACTCTCACCCCCCTCCAAACCCACATGTGCAATGGACTACATCACGCGAGATGGAGGTCGAGAGCCTTTGTTGGACATGAATCGGTCAGGGTGACACTGGAGGCTGCGCGCGAGAGTCACCCACGTACGTACGCACATATCGGTAGACATACTGGTGTAGAAATAGGCATCTGTTCTACCACTCAGTGATCAAACGAACTCTCCCTCATACCAAACCCGGCCCCAATTCTGAACCCCAAGCATCGCATCAATCTTTCCGCTCCCTCTATCCTTCAACATGGCAACCAACGGCACAAACGGCACCCGCAAATCCATCCGCGCCCCTAACCCACCCCTCCAAGACTCCGTCTTCCAGATGTTCCGCCTCGATGGCAAGACCGTAATCATCACCGGAGGCAGCGGCGGCATCGGCTACGAAGTCGCACGTGGCCTCGCCGAAGCAGGAGCAAATGTGCGTCTCCCTCCCTCTTTTCTCACGCTCTTGCATTGCAATCTCGACCCAAAATCTCACCTCTCCCGTACGCAAGCTGATCCGTAATGATGCGAGCAGATTGCCCTCTGGTACCACACCTCGACGCAAGCCGACAAGCTCGCGGCAACCATATCGCGGGATTTTGGCGTCCAAACCCGCACTTACAAGGTCGACGTGCAGAGCTACGAGCAGGTGGAGAAGGGCGTGCAAGACGTGCTCGCCGACTTTGGCCGCCTGGACGTCATGATCGCGAATGCAGGGATCCCGACCAAAGCGGGCGGTTTGGACGACCGAGTCGAGGATTGGAATCACGTGCGGGCGGTCGACTTTGATGGCGCGTATTATTGCGCGCGAGCGAGTGGGAGGGTTTTCAGGGAGCAGGGGCGTGAGTCTTTCCCCTTGTCCTCGTCTGGGGGGAGAGAAGAGAGAAAGCGGGATGAAAGGGGAGCTTGCTGACGTGGTTTGGTAGACGGCAACCTCATCTTCACGGCCAGCATGTCTGGGCACGCAGCCAACGTCCCGCAAGAACAGAGCTGCTACAACGCATGCAAAGCCGGCGTCATTCACCTCGCCAAATCGCTCGCCGTCGAGTGGGCCAAGTGGGGTGGGCGCGTCAACTGCGTCAGTCCAGGCTATACGGATACGGCCATTTCGGGAGACTGTCCGTTTGAGATGAAGGAGGAGTGGTTTAGCTTGACGCCCATGAAGAGGGATGCGGATCCGAGAGAGTTGAAGGGCGTGTATCTTTATCTGGCGAGTGATGCGAGTACGTATACGACGGGGGCGGATATCTTGGTTGATGGGGGCTACGCGTGTCGGTAGATTTGATTATATTGAGCGGTTGAATGAATTTCTGTTTTGAAGCTATCGCAAGGCTGTTTTGATTGTTATCGTGCGGTGGTTATCATGGTCTACTTTCAGTGGACTGAGAGAGGCGGGTACTTCGAATACGAATTGGCGAATAATTCCTCTACCGCAACCTGCCTATTCCGTCTTTGCTCATGTATCGAACGCGGACATCCAGTGCCATGGTTCCTTCATCGGTGAATGCAAAGCACGTGATGTCAGCTCTCCCATCGCAAAGCGCAAGTCCAACCTCATGGCAGGGCAAAGTTCAAGCGAGATGGCGCCAAGCATCCCTGGCACGTCGGCAGAGTCGCTCCGCTGCAGAAGTCGCTCTCAATCGGACCGATAATCGATCCCGGAGCGATTGGGGTGAGTGTCGCCCTCACCCCTTCGCCACTTGGCTTTCCTTCCGCGGCTTCCTTCTCGCTGCCCGTGCCCATGGCCCAGGGCGACCGATCACCCGATTCCATGTGCCCATTGCATTGGAAGGAACCAATTTTGTGGAGACCCGGGCAGCCTTCTCCACCTTCTCCATGTTTCCCATCGGCTTTCCGGGGTCTGGCGCTGCTTCTGATTCGTTGCGTCTTCCGATCCACTGACTCTGTAGCGGCCGGAAGCTTCGCGTGTACCGATTCATGTCGTGATCTTAGTGATGAGCATTAAAGAGCTCGTGAGGCCCGGTGTGATGACCATCTCACGCCTCCTTTTGTTCTTCACCCTTTGTATTGTCTTTGAGCCGCCATGAAGGACGAACAGATTGTGGGTGCCGCCCTCGCCGAGGTGCTTCCAGTGACGACCAAATACTGGTTTCAGATACCCCATCTGCTTCGACTTAACCTGATTCTCCTGGTTCCGCTCCTGTCGTCTGCGACTGCTGGATACGATGGTGCGTCCATTCCAGTTTACTCTTCCAATTAACTAGACCAAGATGGCTGATCAAATCGCAGGCTCCTTAATGAACGGTCTCCAGTCTCTCGATCAGTGGAAAAGCTACTTCAACCACCCAACTGGATCACTTCTCGGGCTTGTGAATGCCGCTCAGTCTGCCGGCTCGGTGGCCGTTCTCCCTTTTGTCGGCGTCTTGTCAGATCGTTATGGCCGTCGTGCTGTGCTCCTGACTGGCCTGATTGGTGTTGTCGTTGCCACCATCATTCAATCGACGGCGACGACGCTGGCTCAGTTCGTTGTATCGCGGTTCGTTGTCGGCGCTGCGGGCATGTTTGCTGTCCAGCCCGCTCCCATGCTGATTGCCGAATTGGCGTATCCAACGCATCGGGGTAAATACACGAGTGCTTTCTGGACCATGTACTACCTGGGGGCGATTCTCGCCAGTTGGACAACATTTGGAACACAGGGATATGTTGGGGCATGGGCATGGCGAATTCCGACCATCCTTCAAGCGGGCTATCCACTCCTCCAGATCTCCTTCTTCTGGACCCTTCCTGAATCTCCTAGGTAGAGAAGCTGCCCCAACTCATCATGTGTCACGCTAACAGCCTGGATAGATGGTTGGTCGCAAATGAGCGCGCCCATGAAGCCAAGTCAGTCCTGGCCAAATATCACGCCGGTGGCGATGAAGAACATCCACTCATTGCCAGGGAGGTGAGCGAGATCATGCAGGCAATCCACAACGAGCAGGCGGCTGCGGCGACAACGTGGGGCACCCTTGTTGCAACCCCAGGAAACCGCAAGCGTCTCTTCATTGCCGTGTGCTTGGGAGCGTTCGCGCAGTGGAATGGAATCGGCGTTGTCTCTTACTACCTGACGATTGTGCTGGACAGCATTGGGATCACCGACTCGTTTGACCAGACGCTCATCAATGGCCTTCTGCAGGTAGGCCAAGTCACCGTATCTTGGTTTGGTTGTCTAGTAGACTGACGTGCATGCTAGATCTTCAACTTTGGAGCTGCGTTGGGCGCCGCCTTCCTGGTCGACCGCCTCGGCCGCCGAACGCTTTTCATCTGGTCTGGAATCGGCATGCTCATCTCGTACATCATCTGGACCGCATGCTCGGCCGTGAACTCGGACCAGGGCAACAAAGCAGCTGGCTACGTCGTCGTTGTATGCCTCTTCACCTTCTTCTTCCACTACGACATTGCGTACACGCCGCTTCTGATGTCGTATCCGACCGAGATCTTCCCTTACAGTCTTCGATCCAAGGGCCTTACGTGCGAATTGTTGTCCATTTACTGCTCGCTCGTCATTGCGGCCTTTGTCAACCCAATCGGAATGGAGAATATTGGATGGAAGTACTACATTGTGTTCTGCTGCTTGCTGGTAGTCTTCCTGATTGTAACATACTATTTCTTTCCCGAGACCAAGGGACGCAGTCTGGAGGAGATTGCCGAGGTTTTCGATGGGCCAGCGGCGAGGATCGACGCGCACGAGTTGGAGAAGGAAACCGTGGTTGCCGCCGAGAAGATGCACCACGAACGGGTGGCGTAGCGACGCTACTGCAAAGGCTGAGACGTGTTGCATGTACAATAGCAATGAGTCGATGAGATACTGTGTACCTAGCAACGCGCTCGCCATATTCACGTGATGGGCGAGAAGGGCCGATGCCCGGATCCACTCGGTCCACTTGCACGCTGACGCACATTTCAATGTTTCAAAGCTCCCTCTCGACGAAAGCATCGCAGAAGATATGGACCTGGAAGACGGCAACTCGGCCCTCGGCCGGGATCAAGCGTGCAACGAGTGTCGGCGGAGGAAGGCGAGATGCGACAAAGTCCTCCCTGAATGCGGGCCGTGCAAGCGGAGCCGACGACACTGTCTGTACGAGCGGCACAGCAAGACGCCCTTGACGCGCAAGTAAGAGGCACAGAGCTCTCCGAGATGAAGCTGAACGGCTGGCAGGTATCTGACAGAGGTCGAGGAGCAGCTGCGACGAGTGCAGCTGCAGTCAGCGCAGGCTCAGCGCAGAGCCCAGATTGCCGAAGCGAGACTACGCCAACTCGAGAATGCACCCGCCGTTGCCCCGGTGGCCCCAGTTGCCCCAGTCGCTCTTGTTGATCTCCAGCCCGTTGTCGAGTCACATGTTGAGCCACACGCCTCTCCAGATCAGGAGCCGCAACCATGGCCCAGTGCCGAGGATTCTGCCGTTCCTCTAGAAGCCCCCAGACTGACTCCAGCAGACTTCAGCTGGGACGAACAGTCCCCAGGCCTGTCGCCCGAAGGTGAAGCCATGTCCAAATCACAGGGCGAGGATGAAGGGAGGGCTGTAGACGGCATGGCGTCGCTCACAGTCCATGACAACGAAGCTGGCTATCTCGGATCTGCATCTGGTGCTGCCATGTTGCGACTTCTAATGCCGGACTCGCAGCCCAGAGCGCGAGGGCGCGGATCCGACTTGATGACGTCCCCGTCTACGTCGCTGCAACTTTCACGCCGCTGGGTCGACACACCTCTCTGGGACGAGCTGGACATTGGCGCCATTGACCTTGACAAGGCCATCGATTCGTATTTTCGCCTCTATCATCTATCTTACCCTCTACTACACGAGCCAACCTTCCGAGCGCAGTATGCCCAAGTCATTCCTCGCCCAGGTGGACGCAGTTGGCATGCGCTCGCCTTCATGATCGGGGCTATTGGCATTTTCACGACGGCAACCGGCCCAACCATCACTGACCGCGACCTCTTTATGGCCGCCAAATCTAACATCTCCATCGACAGCCTTGAATCAGGTAACATTACGTTAGTGCAGACTCTGACCCTCATGTCCAACTACTTGCAGAAACGGAACAAGCCGAATAGCGGATACAACTATCTTGGACTTGCTATGCATATGGCCATGGGACTCGGGCTTCATAAAGAGTTCAGTGACTGCGAAATCTCTCCCTTGAATATGGAGATCCGTAGAAGGGTCTGGTGGTGCATGTTTGTTTTCAACATTGGGGCCGCCATCACTTTTGGACGACCTCTTGCATGGCCGAACAAGAATGTGGACGTAGCTTTACCCCTCAACGTCACTGATCGTGTGAGTACCATCTTTATTCTATCCACTTTTCCGCTGACAGACTATAGGCCTTGACAAACTTATCACACAGCCTGCCTCCTGATGCCGATCATGTCACAACATACACCTCCGTCATCATGCAATCCCGGTTCCATCTCCTGACAAATGAAATCTATACCAGGGTCATAACGATGCCATACCCCTCCGCAACAGAACTTCTGGAACTAGACGACAGATTGACTGGTAGCTGGGAGCAATCTGTTCCACATTGGTATCGCCCAACTGTTGAGGTTCCCCAGCCATTCACCACTGGGCATGCGGTCATGTGGTGGCGTCTTCGTAACCTCCGTATCATCATGTACAGACCATATGTCATGCGACGAGCGCTACAAGCGAGGTCAGAGCTGCAGGCGTCGATCCCGCAACAAGCACAGCGAGCCTATGATCGCTGCCTGGATGAGGCGAAGGACAGCATTAAAGCCATTAGTGAATTCTGGTCCACCAAGTCTCCCACTAGGCTAGCTGCTTGGTATGCTTTGTAGGTCTTCTCTTCACAAAGTACATGTATCGTCGTGAATCATACTCATCATGGTAGATACTTCCTATTCCAAGCGTCACTCATCCCGTCCTTCTGTCTTCGTAACGAGCCAGCCTCACCTCTTGCTTCAGACTTTCGAGACCAGATCATGGCGACCCTCCATACCATGCAGAGCATGACATCGGTGAATCCCAGCGCTCATGAATGTTACCAAGTCCTTCAGCGACTTTGCGGCCCCTACCTCGAGCATATCGGCCACGATAACGCTTCAACCCCAATACCCACTGCTGAATTTCCAGCTGAAGAATCGCCGCAGACACAGATTAACAATATTTATGCTATGATGTGGCCCAGTGCTACTCATGCAGACGCGGACCTGCTTATGCAAGACGGGGAATGGGCAAGCTTCCTACCAGAGCTAGATGGGTCGGGTGGTCTTTAGGAGAATATAAAGTAGTTCATCTAAGAGTTGATATAAAAGTAATATACTTTTGAAGAGCTTCTGCTATGGTTTGAATTTATTACTAGTGTTCGCTTTTAAACAATAAAAAAACAGGTCTTTTATAAACAAGATACTAATTTTGAACTTTTACCAAAGAACCCCAGAAGCTCAGCATGGATCAGTGCGTAATGGCGCACTAGTAGAAAACGGCAAGGGAGAACCTGTCGCCCAGGATCCGCGGGGGTCAAAGGGACGAGCCGTCCAGCGTAGCACAAGGGCCTGACTCCTGAGGCAGCGACCGGAGCCAGCATGGGCCAACGACCAGCATGAGCCGTGGACCAGCACCAACCGCGCCTCCTGTGCCACTGGAGTCACCATTCAAACCTACTGTGCCCCCGCCAAATAGATTGAGTAGGTCAATGCTTGATAACATGTGAGAGTACCGGGAAGCTCTATCAGGCATATTGGCTTTGGTTCGCCCGAGTACTCGGGGTTCAGAGGTGGATACTATGATAATTCTTTTTGAGAGTAGCGAAAGGTGGTTTCTCATAATATTTTAAGATAAACTTGTTAGTTACTGCATTGTCTCTCATTATCTTTTCTGGAAGACTGTCTTTGTGATTGTACGCAGCATTTGCTACGGACTCATCCCGATGAATTCGTCATACCTGACGACTTTATCTGCGTTATGAACGACTCCTGTTTCAGAATGCACACGCGCATGTTGCCTGTGCGCATGTTGCTGTCATTTCCTACAGATGAATTGGCGGGTCCATCTCCATACATGTCTCTTGATCTTAGCTAGAGGGAGATCCTGGTCTCTGATATGCAGATAGGAAGCGTGCTTCTCGGTAGGTGAAGTACGCTCGAAGTGTTTTGTAAGTTCGTGTGTGGATTGGTACGAGTGTATTGAGTATGGTACAAGTGTGGTGTATGTGTGATCCAATATATACTCGTGATGTGTAGGAAGGATGGCTGGCGAGCAGGCTTATGTACATGATGATAGGTCACGAGGTAACCATGTGGCCTGGACTTACATGTTTACTGATAAACTTGGTGGTAAGTCCCGTGCGAGACCGTTCATGGCGGTTTCGTCATACATTTTCAGTCAAAGACACAGTCACCGATGGAGTCATGATGACTTGGTCGTCGAGTCAAATATCAACGGAGTCACGGTGACCTAGTCGTCGATTCACAAGCCGATGGAGTCATGGCCTTGTCCTAGCATATAAAAGGCTGGCCAACTTGAACGATCCTTCTTGTTTCTTTCACCAACATCTTCCTGAAGTCTTTCGTCAAAATTATCAAATTACATCAACTTTTTTTGGTTTCTCGCACTCGCAGCAATGAGCATTCTACAATTCAAGGGCACCTTTCATAGCAGAATAACTTCATCTTGGCGACCTCTTTTTGCTGTAGCCACATTCAACCCTGATCCAGACACATGCCAGAATTAGGGGACTCCAACGAACGCGGTATTTATTTCTCAAATCGCCCCGACGGTTTGGTTCCAATTGAGAAGTGGGACGGGCCTCCGCGGAATACTTTTCGAGTACGTTAACGTCTGCAGAATGCTCCCACTGCAATTTTCTAGAGAACTGGAGCCGTGGAAAAATATTGCTTCATCATCTGTTCCAACCACACCTGCATCATAACACCAAAGACAAAGCCCCTTCCATGTCCATGGGATTCTGTGCATCATAATTTCTGGGTGGTCTTCGACAGGAGGGAGGAAGGTGTAAGAATCTTGGTGGTAACTGTATATGCGAACAAGGTATTGAGTTGATTGATTGATGGAGAGCTGTGGGCGAGGTGAGAACTATATACGACTATATTCCTGTGTGGGCAGCTTGGGGTTGTGCCGTGGTTGTCAACATTCCTTAACTCCCAACAAACCATAGTGCATAACTTGTACAATGAGAGACCTTGTTGAGGTAACATTCCGGAACATCAAGAATGGAGAGAACTTGTCAAGTCTTACATATACGGCCCACCAATCACGTGATCAGTCTAACAGAAGGCGATGAAAAGAACCGGGAGAACCTGCTGCACCAAATGGGCAAGACTGCGGAAACCAAAGATCTGGGGGCTGAGTATTCGCTACTGGCACAAGTAGATGCGGTTGCCTATTCCAGGATTCCTGTATGGATGGACAAATGTTCTCGCTGTGGCAAAACGACACGGAAGGAAGGGCTATCTATCGATGACGACGAGGGGAACACTGAGAAAGCCATCAGAGCTTACATGGACGATGCTCGTTTTCGAGCTTGTCTTATTACTCTTCCAAATTCAGCATCAACCTCCAAAGCCTTTCAAAGGAGGTCGGAGATGCTATGGCCTTGTCCGCGATGCAGCGTGGCTGTAAATCATGGGCGCACTCATGTGGAGAAGCAAAGAATGGAATTTTGGCTTCAATTTGCCCGACATTACTGGCGACATAATCGTTTGACGCATCCGAACGATTATTTCTGGAGGGTGGAGTTCTACTCGGAAAATCACGCAACTGGGCGGTACTGCTTCATGAACACATTCATGGAAGGTTTGAAATTCAAGAAAATGCGAATACAATTGGACAGGGAAAGTGCCCATGTTCGGCAAGATTCCGGACAGCGAGGGAGAACCTGTCTTCCTAGGTGAATCCCATAGCCCCCCGACAGAAGTGGCAGGTCCACAGGCGTCCAGCTCAGCATAAGGGCCTCAGCAGGGATACTACTATCCCCTTCAAGTTGCACGAGCCATGCTGTCCAACTCAGCACAAATGCCCCAGGCATCGACCGGGGCCATCATGAACCAAGAATCAGCCACGACCCGGACCCTCCGAAGCCCCCCCTCAAATTTCACAAGCCACGTCGTCCAACTCAGCACAAGGGCCCCAGGCATCGATCGGGGCCACCATAAACCAAGAATTAGCACCACCCGAAGCCCCCGAAGCATCCCTTCAAATTTCACAAGCCACGTCGTCCAACTCAGCACAAGGGCCCCAGGCACCGACCGGAGCCACCGGGCACGTGTCCCAAAGATCAGCATTACGTATATTCTATCCAGAATGGGAGCCCTTAGGCCCATCCGGTCCTTTCAAATAGCGAGAGCTAGCCAAAACTCACAAAAGTCGAGTCCATGCACATCGACTTCGCTTCATTCTCGGTACGACATACTTCAGTCCTTGTCACCGAGCGACAAAACTGGCGGTTGATCACGATGATCGTTGATCAGCAGCGGCAACCAGTCTTTACGAAATTTTCCTTTGTTAGTTTGGCATGTTTGGATATGGTGTTCGATTATTTCCTTGGTGTATCTGAATTCTTTTCCTTTGTGTGTTTGGATTTCTTTCCTCGGTGCGTTCTGGATGATACCCTTGCGTTGGCATGATACCCATCCTCTCACATGTTGCCTAGGCATGGAGGATTTCAGCATGCCATGATTTGCCTAGAGCGCCGACCTGAAGCGGTTCTGTCGGTGTTTTTACGGACATGTGGTATGTTTCTGGCACTGTGGATTTCGTGCAATGGGTCCCCTTACTCTCCTTATATATTGGATTTGCTGGCTAGATAATGATTGCGGTCTTGTTCTGGCTAATTCTAGCCTAGCCACTCAACTGTATGGTACTTGCACAACTAATGTCTCATTTCTTGACGGATTAAACGTATTCTTTGGTGTGCTGACCATACGTGTGTGATGGGCTAGAGCCCAGTAGGTTGCTCCTTGGTGGAACCTCGGTGATATCTTCCAGAACGTTCGATGGAACCTTAGTGATATCATCCAGAACGTTCGATGACAAAAACCTTTAGCCACGATGACAAATCCTTTGGGCCAAAAGATAGATATTTAAAGGGCTCCGCTCATTGTTTAGATAGTTTTCTTCTTCATCGAATACAATCCTGTTACCAGGCATCCGGCTTCAAAATGCTCGCTAGAACGCATCCTGGGGTGTATGTAGCGCGCTGCAGCCTCGCAATCAATTCCTGCAGCAGTGAACTTTACATCCAGTAGGGGTCTTTGCGAAAATCTTGTCCAGAATCGAATCGAAAAGGCCATTTGTAGGAATGAGCGTAGCGCTGATTCGATTAGTGACGCTACCCGTGAAGCAGTGCGCAAGTGAAGAGGTGAACACAGTTCAGGCTTCACGAACGAACAATTTTGTTCGTGATTGCTAAAGTCTTTTCCCCGCATTGCATTACAGGAGTATATAGCAATGCAACCGCAAGATGGCATGTAAGTTCCTTCGACTAGCCTCATTATCCGATAGTGATGTATTCCCATATATCATCTTGTTGCAAATTCAAATCAAGGACATGCCGGCAACTCCCACCGCACATTTTCTTCAATCATGGCAGTGCACTGACTCCATTCCGGATCCAGTCTCAATCCCTCTAGTTCCATCTCAGGCAAGCAGAGCAGCAATAGCAAGTCTCCGCTAGTTTCAGGTGGGTAAGTATAGAACACGCCTGCCAATGGCGCCAGTTTCGGACGCCGTCCCAGATCCGGCTTCCCCAGCACTCCAAAGTCAAAACCATTTACCTTTGCATTCATCATCGAAGAGTGACCGACGTCCGTGACGGGGTTCAAGCCTCCAGCGTATAGAAGCTGCGACTTGTCCTGAACACCCGCAACAAATGACGCATAACTCCTAGCCGAGAAGTCGTTGTTGACGTCGTCCAGGTCGAATCGAAGACGAGTCGCAATGGTGGACAGTGGCAAGTCGATGAGCTCTTGGAAAGTATACCGAGTTGCAGACTGATACACCATTTGACCGAGGTAGCCAGGGGAGACACCCACAGAGGGACGAATATCGATAGCGCGCGAAAACTTGGAGATGGCATTGGGAGACAGTCCTGTTTTGACTCGCACAGAAGCAAGGCTCTTCCAAAATAAGGCACAGAGAGCGTCGTTGGGCGAAATGAAGGGCACATTGGGATCAAATCCTTCCGGATCTTCGGCGCGCTTCTTGATCTCGGGAAGTTTGTCCTTGTGGAATCGAAAATACGCCCACTTTGGGACTGCTCGTGGCTTTGGAGGAGCAGATGGCGCGCTCAACTTGACGAGATGGTCGTGATTCATCATTGGCTCGTATGGATCGAGTAGTCGAATGACGTGCTGCGGATCTTGGTTGGCGGCTTTGATGATATCAGCTGGAAACTCCTCGCCTCGTAGTGCAGCCGACACAAGAGTAATTATCGTGAACAGCCCCGTGCCATCTACCATGTTGTGTTGGTTCGAGTATGTCAGCAAGAAACCGCCTCGGACGAAAGTGACTTGTAGCATCGTCGCCGGAGCAGGTCCAATTTTCGCGGTGTCGTATGGCAGTGGAAATCCTGGAAACGGGCAGATAAGCTCCCCATCGAGCATTGAGAATGGAGCATCTGCGGCGAGCATCTCGGCATAGGTTGGAAGCAAGCCAGAGCAGTCACGGACTTTGAGGAGCTTGTTTGGGGGCGCGTCCTTGGGCCAGGGCACCATTTTCAAGGCACCCGATGTTCCGTTCTCGCCAGGTTCGTGGATTACTTGGCCAGACAGCCAAGGGATCTTGTCCATTATTTTTGCCGTTGCATCTTCAAGAGCCTTGACGATGATGTCCTGCGTCAAATCATGTCGCATTGGAAACAAAGAGACGCCGTGGTTGTATGTCTTCAATTGCGGAAATTGGCCAAGAACATCGGCGCCCCTAGTGAAATCTGCCATGGTCGATGAATTAAAGGAGGAGTATAGAGGAGACCAAAAAGCAGTGCACGAGTGCAAAGCCTTCACCGATGGAAATGTTGGAAGACAACGTGGCGCCCCCTGCGATGGTAAACGAAAGATGCGACTGCGACAAGGCTACTGTTACTTTGTTAAATCAAAGTCTTCTCTTAATTATTGTTGGACTAGCGCAGCTTCCATCACGCAGGAGTTCGGTAGGGAACTGACGGCCCAAAGTTGGAAACTTCCTCGATAAAAACTCCGAAGTCCGACGGCCCGACTTCTGGGCGGACAAACGCCAACTCCACCCTCGGGAGCGTATCATGCGACTCGATCGCTCATGCAGACGATTGGAATCTATAATCAAGGCGCGACGGAGAATTGAATTAGCCCGGTCATTAGATTGTGGATAAGCAAGTCGCAACACACCGATGCCCTGTACATTGAAGGGTTCAATCGAAAACGTCCGCCGTCATTGTCCCATTTCCGTTGACAATATTCGAAATCAACCCAAACGTGGGCGAGCTGTTAAAATGTCGCCACCAGAATCGTGTTTCGACGTTGCTATTGTCGGCGGCGGCATCGTTGGCCTGTCGCTGGCTCTTGGCTTACAGCAACGCAACATCAAGTTCAGGATTTACGAGCGTGCGCAAAGTTTTGGGGAGATTGGGGCTGGGATTGGGTTCACCCCCAATGCAGAGCGAGCCATGAAGCAACTGGATCCGCGCCTGCACGATGCTTTTCGAAAGGTGGCGGCGCGAAACAGTGAAGATTTTTTCAACTACATGGACGGTTCCAGGTGGGACAAGAACCGTCCGGACCACGAAGATACCATCTTACGATTGTACCTTGGAGAGAGGGGATTTGAAGGTTGCCGACGCTCCGATTTCCTCGAAGACATCGTGCGACACGTCCCGAGCGAGGTCATCGAGTTCAATAGAGAGGTTGTCGACGTTATTGAAAGGGGAGAGACGGACAAACTGCTGGTCGTTTTCCGTGATGGCACCAACTGTGAGGCTGACGTTGGTGAGCGTTGAAGCGTGTCCTAAGCGATGCATTCGCTAACGACGCGCAGTGGTTGGCTGCGACGGTATCCGCTCCAAAGTCCGGCGAATTATGTTGGGAGACTCTCACCCGGCTGCGCAGCCATCATACAGTCACAAGTACGCCATACGTGGGCTCGTTCCCATGGAAAAGGCCAGAGCCTCCCTGGGAGAATGGAGAACCTCTAATCGAGTCATGCATCTTGGTCCAAACGCCCATGCTCTCACCTTCCCAGTCGCAAACAGTACCATCTTGAACGTCGTCGCCTTCGTCACCGACCCGAACGAGTGGGAAGCAAAGGACGGGAAGTTCATTGCTCCTGCCTCAAAGACAGAGGCTACCCATGGATTCGCCGCTTTTAGTCCAATCGTCCGAACAATCATGGATCTTCTTCCGGATCAGCTGGACAAGTGGGCCGTATTTGACACACGAGATCATCCCGTCCCGACCTATGTTGACGGACGTATATGTCTTGCTGGCGATGCTGCGCATGCCTCTACGCCGCATCATGGTGCGGGTGCCGGATGCGGCATTGAAGATTGTCTCGCCCTTGCCGTGTTGTTGGACGCCGCTTCAAGATCTAGCGAACCGAGTAAAGCAGCCGCACTTAAGAATGCCTTGCGGGTGTACAATGATGTGCGTTATGCACGGTCGCAATGGCTAGTCGACAGTAGCCGGATCATTGGGGATGTGTATGAGTTGATGTACCTGGAGTCCGGATCCGATCCTCGCAAAATCGCTCATGAGATTGAAACTCGACAGCACATGATTTGGGACTATGACATAGCAGGCATGGTGACAGACGCCTTGGAACGGTTTGGTGCACTAGCCGATCGTGAATCCCCACAATCCCAAGCGTCGACATCCGATCTTGAACTGGGCAAGAAAGAGGATGAGATACTGGTCATTGGTGTACAGGAAAAGGAAACATCGTCAACCGATGTTTCCATGAACTCGATCAAGTCTCCCGGTAGCCTAGGCTTTCTATCAGGGTTCAAGCTGTATGCCATGATCGGCTCTTTTACTGTGGTGTACTTCCTCATGATGCTTGACATGTCTATTCTGTCAACCGTAAGAATGAGCATCCTGTGTCGTTTAGCACGCCTGGCTGATGGTTGTCTTTAGGCCATACCATACATAACCGACGAATTCCATTCGCTTGTCGACGTGGGCTGGTATGGAAGTGCTTACCAACTTGTCTGGCAAGTGCATTCATTTTCATTCAACTACGCCAAATCTAACAGTCGCGATAGTGCTTCACTCCAACCACTCACCGGAAAAATGTATGCGAGACTCAACTCCAAGGTGCTCTTCCTATGCTTCTTCACCATATTCGAAATTGGTTCAGCTCTATGCGGCGCAGCGCAGTCCTCCACGATGTTGATCATTGGCCGAACGGTTGCAGGCATAGGGGGTGCCGGTCTTATGAATGGTGGATTTACAATCTTGAATTCGTGTGTCGAACAGAAGCGACGTCCGGGAATGCTTGCTTTTATGATGGCCTGTGAGTATTCTTCGTGATCATATCATCCTTGTCTGACTTCGAACGTTGATATAGTCGGTAATCTTGGTGCGGCAGCCGGCCCCCTCATAGGCGGAGCGATCACCGAGTATGCTTCGTGGCGATGGTGTAAGTACTCAAGTACAACTACCTGGGAAGACTGCTGACGGAAAACTAGGCTTCTATATTAACCTTCCAGTGGGAGGTGTTCTACTACTTTTCTTGACTTGGGTCGATATCCCAGACCATATCCCGAAACCAAATTGGAAAGTGGTGATGAAAAGACCCTTTTCCGAATTCGACCTCATCGGGTTTGCTCTCTTCGCGCCCGCTACAATCCAAGCATTCCTCGCTCTTGAATTTGCTGGCAACAGTCACCCGTGGAACAGTGCCGAAGTAATTGGACTGTTCTGCGGTGCTGCGGGTATGCTGGTGATATTCTCCGTCTGGAATTATCACAAGGGAGATGCAGCTATGATTCCCGTATCCATACTGAAGTTGACCATTATGTGGGCTAGCTGCTGTACAATCTTTTTGCTCTCCGGAACTGTCTTCGTAATGGCCTACTACCTTCCCTTGTATTTTCAGGGGGTGAGAGGCGATACGCCGTACGAGAGCGGTGTCCACCTCCTCCCTACTATTCTACCACAAGTTGTCTTCACACTGGCAGCGGGTAGACTGGGTACGAATGAAACCATCCTGGTCAAACACCACAATTTGCTAATATATGAATAGTGCAAAGATTTGGTTACTACCTTCCATTCATTTTAGCAGGTGGAGCGTTTAATTCGATCGGCTCTGGTCTTTTGACAACGCTGTCACCCTCGACTAGCATGGGAAAGCTGGCTGGGTACCAGATCATCTCCGGGACTGGGCGAGGACTTGCTCTTCCGATGGTAAGTTTATCTTTTACGTCTTGAATCTACTAGTATCTAATGGGAACACAGCCCATGGTAGCAGTCCAAAATACCCTTTCACCGTCTCAGATCCCGACAGCAATGTCGACGTTTGTCTTCTGTCAGAATTTTGGGGGTGCCTTGATGACTGTTTTGGCACAGACTGTTTTCACGAATAGTCTTAAGACAACTTTAAAAGAGAATTCCCCTTCATTAGACGCCGATTCAATCATCGCCGCTGGATCTACGGAGATGAGGAATGCTGTACCGCCCGGTGACTTGAGAGAACTTTTGAGAGCGTATAGCGAAAGTGTAAGTCGGACATTCTGGCTTGCAACCGCCACGGCGATTACGGGCTTCTTTGTTTCATACTTGATGGGGTGGAGGGATATCAGGCGGAAGGATATGAAGGCAAAGTGATTGTATGCAAAGAATCCGAGTGCCCATTAGAGGGGTTCTGATATTTCATATAGGAGATATCTCCCAGATCATGAAAATCGTACAATCCTAGAGACTGTTTGTCGAGACTTGAGCTAGATTCATTTTGTAATTTGTTTGACTACATACATCTTCTCAATGAGCACAGAAGGTAATTGCATCAAGAGGTGGATTTCTCGCGATGCAAATTTGTTCTCCCCCGTGTCCCGAAACCATTCGTACGACCCACTGATATGCGGTATACCGTGTGAGACATGCGGGAAATTAGAATCTCCATCGGAGTTTCAGAAATATTAGCAGATACACAGGCTCCCGAACTCATATCAACGCAATTTGCGGTAGAAATTGCCATTGAAAAATACTTGTGGTTCTTGGTGAAAGCAACTACTACGTATCAGTCAAGCGAATTACCAAACATGCATGTGCTCCTCACCGGCGGAAGTGGGTTTATTGCTACGCATGTCCTCCACGTACTGCTCGATCGCGGGTAAGCCTCTTAACTCCCAAATGATAGCCTACTGAAATCGAAAAACTTTAGTCACACCATCGTGACAACTTTGCGGACACAAGACAAGGCGCAGAAGATTAAAGATGCGCATCCGACGCTGGGCAAGAACAAGCTCGACTTTGCAATCGTACCAGATATTGCTGTCCCCCAGGCTTTTGATGCGGCCGTGCAGTCGAATCCGCCCTTCGATGCAGTCATTCACACGGCCAGTCCACTAAGTATGAGCATCACGGACGTGCAAAAAGAAGTGTTGGATCCAGCCATCCAGGGAACAACTGGGCTTCTTGCGTCTATCAAACGGTTTGCGCCCAGCGTGAAACGTGTCGTTGTGCTCTCCTCTTTGGCTGCAATGGTGGACTTCTCAAAGGGCGATTGGCCATCACACAGGTATACGGCCGACGACTGGAACCCTATCACGCATGAAGAAGCGCTGCAAGATGCCGTAAATGGCTATCGCGGCAGCAAGACGTTCGCTGAACAGGCAGCGTGGGCGTTCATGAAGCACGAGAAGCCCGCCTTCTCTCTGACGACGCTCAATCCGCCCTTTGTGTTCGGACCTGTGATGCAGCATCTATCGTCACTTGAAGTGCTCAACAACTCCAACAAAAGATTCGTTGCTTTGTTGAACGGCATGCTCCTGCCGACTACATTCTACTGTTGGATTGATGTGCGCGATGTCGCGCTGGGGCACGTCAAGGCCATGGAGGACGAGAGCACAGCGGGGGAAAGGATTTTCTTCACGTCTGGGGAGCAATACTGCAACAAAGACATTTTGCAAATTTTGGACGAGGAATTCCCCGAGTTCCAGCAAAGGCTGCCGGATAGAGCGAGCTGGGAAAAGGTTGGATATCCAGCCGGTGGAGTTTACAAGATCGACGCAAACCGAGCAAGGAAAGTCTTGGGGAAAGACTTCATCAGCTTGAGGCAATCAGTTGTTGACACTGTCAAATGGCTTCGGGAGATTGGTATTTAGATGGTACTTGTGCTATACCACATCCAAACTACAATTTGACTCCCCCTTTAGTAGGAGCATAATCTGGTTGCAACATGGAAGTGTATTCGCGATGCCAAGAGTGATGCGAAAAGCGGCTCGATCGAGAGTTTGCTAGATGGCAGAGCAGATTGGATGAAGGAGACGCGGGGGAATTGAGTGCCGGTGAGATGGACCGAGCCGACATGGATCGGATCGGATGTAACAGAGGAGAGCATGGCGGATTCGGGGGAACTGACGGCCGTTGAGAGACACCGACCGGACATGGATCCCAGCACCATCGGCCGCGCAAATCGCAGCTTTGGCGCGGATCGGCCCGCCGCTCACATCGACCCTCGCCAGAGAGCATGTTGCAGGTGTGCATTCCTTCGCTGAAAACCAAGATTACTCCCCTTCTCTCTCTAATCGGTTTGCTCTATCGCTCCTTTTCTCTTTACCGGTGGCGCTCCAGCCCAGCCACATTCCAAAGTCCAGCCACACTCCAAAATGCCACCAACAAACAAAGCAGCATGGCTAACGGCAAAGCAAGCGAGGCCTTTAGAAGTCAAGACTGCTCCATATACACCTGCTGGAAAAAATGAAGTCGTCGTCAGGGCTCGCGCCATCGCCGTCAATCCCGTCGACGCCGCAAAGCAAGCCATGGGCGACATGATGATGAATTGGGTCCAATATCCCTTCATCTTGGGTGATGATGTCGCAGGCGAAGTGGTAGAGGTTGGACCGCTAGTCAGCAGATTCAAGCCCGGCGACCGAGTTGTCGGACACGCCGTCAGCATCGACAAGAGGAGCAACCGCGCATCCGAAGGTGCGTTCCAGGAGTATGTCGTCCTTCGCGACAACCTGGTCTCCACCATTCCCGACGACCTGTCCTTTGAGCGCGCATGTGTGCTGCCTCTATGTCTCTCCACCGCAGCGTGCGGTTTGTTCATGAAAGACTATCTCGGCCTCGCGCACCCAATGTCAAAGACGCAAAAGACTGGACAGACACTGGTCGTTTGGGGCGGATCAACGAGTCTGGGCAGCAATGCCATCCAGCTCGCAGTTGCAGCTGGCTACGAAGTCATTACCACTGCCTCGCCCAAGAACTTCGATTACGTCCGGAAACTAGGAGCCACCGAGGTATTCGACTACCGCAGTGCCACGGCTGCAGCCGACATCATCTCTGCTCTAAAGAAGAGAAGTTTTGCCGGGGCTATCGCTATCGGCGATGGTTCTATGGAGGCGTGCATTGAGATCGTAGCCGTATCAGCAGGGAAGGGCCGAAAATTCATCTCGCAGGCCAGCCTACCACAACCCAAGCAATCACCTCCAAAAGGAATGGCCCTCGTCTCCTTTATTGCGGGATTCCTTTGGTTCAGTGCGTCGACGTTTCTCAAGTGCAAGATGAAGGGCATACAATACAAGTTCATTTGGGGCGATGACCTGATGGCAAATGAAGTGGGAAGCGCCATCTATGAGCACTTCTTGCCCGAAGCTCTTGCGACTGGCAAATACATCGCGGCACCAGAGCCTCATGTGGTAGGGCATGGGTTGGAGCACATTCAGGCGGCATTGGATCTGGTCCAGAAAGGCGTTTCTGCGAGGAAGGTTGTCGTGACGGTTTGATTTCCTTTCCTTCAGAGGAGCCTACAGCGATGTTCATTTAGACGATTGTGGATACCTTTGAGCTTCTAATATTGATTCTACTGCGAAAATTGCACCAGCATGTGGCCTTTTCCTTTCTTGATCGACTTGTGTAACTTCTTGGCACCTCAATTCTCAAAGCTCAGCCTCTGGGGCCTCTCTCCCCAAATTGATTCAGCAGGTCCATTTCCCTCGTCTCCCAATATTCAACGCTGCGGAAAATTCCAGTACAGTCCTCGGGGTATGCATGTAAGATTGATTTGTAAAACTCCGGATGATTCAGAAACTCCGAGCTTTTCTCACCGTGTTCCTGACAAGTCACGTGCGCGCAGGTCGCAAGCCCCCAGTTCTACATTGGTCACTGAAAGCTAAGCGTTTATAAGTACGACATGTAACTGGTAAAATAGACTTGAACCACTCGATACTTTTTTTACCACCTTCTACACACACGCGGTAAAGGCCGGCAATCTATACACAATGGCGACCTCAGCTCCTCTGCCTACTGAAGTCCCTAGCATTGAGACCCTTCACATCGATCCAGCTCCCGCTTCCATTCCCACCATCTCTCCCGAACTCCGCGCACGCTGGGGACCACGTTGGACCTCGCAAGTCATCATCTCCACCATCGCCCAGTACGCCATCGAAAACGGCTGGGTTGAAGGCACAGTATGGCAATGGTCTCAATCGCAGACTACCGAGGACGACATTGTATTCCACACGGCTCTCGATGCAATGGCGGCTACACTGCACCGCTCCAAGACACTGTTCACTCACTCCCCGGCATTCAAAGCGGAGGATTCGATTGCGGCTGCAAAGGAGGTCAGGAATGTGGATAAGACGATGGGATATCTTCTTGCGCAGTTTAGAATGATTCGACCGCTGGAAACAAACACGCAGGCTTACAATGTCGGAGTAGGGATGGAGGAGCATTACAAGCTGTTCTGCGCGTTCGAGAACGCCGTGAGGCAGAAGTTGGTGGGGGAGGGTCTGGAGCAGGTGGAGAAGGCGTTTGAGTCTCTTAACAAGAACTTTGAGAGTACTATCGTCGTCTTCAAAGGCAAGCAAGACGAAAAGGTCGAACTGAAGGTGGAGGTACAGCAGGAGATTGCGTGATACAGCATTTGAACTTTTCGCTTGCAATGAAACCTCGATCTATACGTAAACGCCCCCGAATCTCTGCGAATCATTTATTCTGTCTTGCTGTGACGAGTACGATTCTTTTCCTCCAGAAAAGGTTGAAGTACTAATCTGTTCAGAGCGTGAACCCAAGTGTGCAGCAGCGCAAGGATCGGATATACTAGAAAAGCAACTAAGAGCACCACAGGACAAAATCGGCGAGCAGCGTATCTAAGCTGCTGCTTTCAGTTTCGCATGAAGGTTCAAAGAGCAAAATATCAGTACCGCGCAGGGGGGTTATGTGAAAATAGCTGAACAATAATCATACAATGATTCTCACGCATGACAATGATCCCCATCTCAACGGTTTGGTTTCAATCTTTTGAATATCAAGATCATGATCTTGACAAAAGTAATCTTGAAGCTGAGAATGATGTGTTGTCCATTTGGAGATCATTTTGTACCTATTTTGGAATGATTTTGGAACTATTTGGAATCATTCTAAGAATCGAAATGATTCTGATGTTGAATGGCCTATCCTCTTGGATAGCCAGGTACGCGTACACTGGTGGGTTGAGAACAAACAATTGCATTTGGTTATCTGGTCTAAGGAGCTATCAGACAGGGGAAGCTGGGTTTTCTCTCTGTACGGGGATTGTGTTGCCGAGCTTCCGGCTTACGTGCCCAGCCTCAGGGGTGTGCACAAGCCGCGCATGTGTGAGGCTGGTGATTATTCCAACATCTGAAATGATTTTGAGACAATCTTATAACTCTTTAATGAATACTTTGATGTTGAAAATCATGTCGATTGTTAGCATGAGTCTATAAAAGAAACTGATTTGATATACATGATTCTCATAAGACGCCTGAGTCAGTAGCTGTAGCCTGTAGTAGAAGACGATGCGCAAATTAAAAATATTCTAACTTTAACAATGATTAGGAGTTTGAGAAGTATGACACATTGATTGCGGAATGGATGTATGATAGCTATAAGTCCGTTATGATGTGCAAGATAATCTTAATATGCAAATAATTCTAACGTTCATTGTGGTTCAAAAATTGCGCTAATCCAAATTTGGACTCTCCATTGATTTCTACCTGCCGCGCACCCTTTTTACCAAGCCTTACGGAAACAACACCGCAATCGCCACTATTCTTCACCTTCGCCAGCCGCCTCCCCCACGTCCGCCACGCGTTCCAGAACTTGCCTTTGTACCTACCGCTGTACCGAGCGTTGCCGTTGTACCTGCTCAAGCTCGGCTCGATCGCCGTACCTAATCGTTCTGCAGAACGGCGCATTTACGCAAGGCCCCCGACGTGCCCGTCTTGTCAAGGACCCTTTTGCTGATGGCGTAGCTTAACAATCCTCCTCTTCGTCTTGGTCGCCTGGAGTTGCTGTGTCCAGAGTCTGCATCTCTTTCTGTACCCGAGCATAAGCACTAAAGCGATAACAGGGAATGTCAATGTCCTAGCGACATCCTGCTGTAGTAGTCGGTCACGGGCAAGGCAATGGCGGGCCTGGGCAAAGATACCCCACACGCTGGTGTCAAAAACGGCAATATTGCTCAAGTTGGTGGGGCTAGAGTATCTGTGCTGCTTCGCTGCACTCTGTCTCTAGCCAGACATCATGCCATTTGGGCTCATGCCCAAAACATCCAGCTCGAAATTCTATGGCTTGTAGGCATTTTCACACTTCGTTGGAGCGGCCTAGGCATGGGACTTAGCGAAAATTTCTTGAGTCTGCCGTGAATGTTAGCCCAAAGTTACCGTCTAAGGGGCGAATGTCACCTATTCGGCTACCTGATCTGTCCCGCGCCAAGCGATTTTGCCTTGAAATGTGTGGTCCAATCAGTATGGCTCTGGTGACTGTCTAATAAAATGTTGTACCACGTACATTTACACGCTTCGGATACGGCGTCTGTACATCTTGTCTTATGATTGAGCTAGATCCTAGCCGCTTGCATCCTCGGCGCCACAGCGTATGAATGTAATCTTTCCTCCAAAGTTTGCAATATTGCCAATGACGAAGGGTGTGGATAGGAGAGGTGAGTGGCGTATGTAGGGGCGTAAACATCAAAATTTGAGGTCTGAATAGCGGCATGGCATGAAAAGGGCGTCTGATATGAGGATTTCAATATGTGCAAACTGATGAAGAAATCAGGCAGATCAGAAGTGTATTGTATGAGTGATGGATTGATCTGCCTGCGGAGGAAGCTATTGTCAGATATCACGATGGATTCTGATGAGAGATTGATGAACGTAGGTTATTTCATGAATTGATTGATTCATGTTCTATGTTGCTGTGTGTGCGGGGTCTGTCTGCCCCTCCCTCATCTGACTGATGCGCGATTTTTGGTGCTTACTCTTGAGCTAGTGGGGCAAGCGCCAGACCTGACTGCTACGCACCTTGTTTCTAGCCACAGTTCTGGATAGACCTCCAATCTGACAGCTATATACACTAAGTGCCTTCCTGATTGGCTGATCAGGCCACTGATCAGGCTAGAGCTCAGGCCACTTGATCAGGCTGCAGCGTAGCTACAGCATGGGCAGTTGCTACTTATCACTTTGCACAACTTAGCTTAGCCGCTGACACGCATCAGGCACAAGCAAGGCAGCGATAACTAGCTCAGTCATAGCTTAGTCATCACGATCACGCGACCCACTAACCTGCAGGTTTTCTTAGTATCGATAGATAGCGACAGAGAATGAATCATCATCACCTTTTCTGAATCTTTTGCTTTAGCGTGTGTTTTCAGCCGCAGTAAAGAACACCACAACTATAGAATAAAAACCCTTTAATACTTCTTTGTCTGTACGGCAGTCAACTATTCACTGTTCCTATCTTGAATATTCGTTCGCGATGATGAGTTTGGAGCCTGATCCTAAAACAACGCCCACATCACGCTGTGTTTTTCTCACTGGTGTAACCGGATTTGTCGGCGGCACTATCCTCTCTTGTCTCTTAAAGGCACATCCTAGTGTTCGCGTCAAAGCTTTGATCCGTGAGGAAAGGGATGCTAAAGAACTCCAATCGGTCTATTCAAATCTCACCCCCATCATCGGCGAACTTTCCTCGCTTTCTCTCCTCATATCTACGGCAGCGGAGGCCGACTTCGTCATCCACGCTGGAGGTGACAGTGTCCCGGCCGTTTGCGCGATGATAGATGGGTTGGCATCCCGTACCACCACTGGATCGCCCATGCCACGGCTCATCAGCCTAACCGGCCCGCGTAGTCTTATCGACCTCTCGAATCCCATCACTGGGAATCTTAGGGCGAGCAGCCGTCCCTGGAGCGATATCACGGACGCGCATACAATACTGAACGTTCCTAAGGATCGGATGCACGCTGGTGCTGATCAAGCCATCGTCGCTCACAGTACTGCTAAAGGGGTGGGCACAATGCTGGTCTCGCCTGGTCAATTGTGGGGCCGGGGCAAGGGTCATCTGAAGAAGGAGAGCAATGCGGCGTTTTATTATGCAACGGTTAAGAGCCGTGGACGGGCCTTTGTAATCGGCGAGGGTACCGCAACATGGTCGTGGTCTTCCATTGGTGATTTGGGAGATGCGGTCGTGTTCCTGATGGAACAGGCACTGAAGAGTGGGAGCGAGAGACGCGGACAAGTAGGAGTAAATCAAGACGGCTACTACTTTGTGCGTACCGGAGACCTGAGTATGATGGAAAGGGCCAAAGCTGTCAGTGAGCGCTTAGGTCTTGGAGAAGTAGAAAGCGTGTCGGTTGATGCCGCAAGAGAAATCCATCCGTTTGGCCCCATCATGTGGGGTTGTGGTGAAAGAACGAGATCTGACAAGCTGCTCGAGCTGGGTTGGAGGCCGAAAGAGACCGATTGGAAGGCTTTGATGGAAGAGGGAGAGGGAGAGAGGGCATAAGGGTAGTAGTAAGACGGGAATACTAGTAACTACCTCTAATTTACTACCTAATTAGGGAGTAGGGAATTTGTGTTATACAGTATTTCTTGTCTCGGCTAGGTCCATAGGGTAATAAAGTAAAGGTGCGCGAAAAAACCTAAGGGTTATTCTATACGCTACTATATAGTGATACTTTTGGTCGGGGTAGCCTTCACGGCTTGGAGATATATTTATTCCTTACAGAACTAGCATTCGATCCCTCCGAACTTTGAAGAAATTCCTACGGCTACGATTAAGCAAAGGAAAATCGCTAAAGGAGCGATCGATAGCGCCAACGAAACGATCGACAGCATAAATAACAGACGCGGTTATTATAGTTGCGAAAGGTTTCCTAGGTAGGAGCGGCGGTCTCTTGGCTCTGATTCGCGGCGAGTATCTGGCCAAGCGTCCGTTCTGGCCTTAGGTTATATTGGTGTTGAGCCATCGCGATCAACAGAGATAATGAGATAAAATCTGATGAATTGCCGCCTGTATACGCTGACCTGCAGTCGATAGAGAACGATGAGGTTGGTGATGGAGGAGTAGCAAGTTGGGCGTCTTTTCCCCTTGGGGGCGAAACGCTGGCGCGACGACTGGCTCGGGATCCTCCATATCCGCAGAACCTCATCATCTAAGAATCTCCGGTGCCAAGAATTGCTGGCTTAGAGGCCTCCATTTTCGGAGGCAAAACCCTCTGGAATGGATGCACCTAAGCCAACCCAACATCGTTTATGGGGAAAGGAAATTATCAATATCTATGTGGCTAAGAAATATTAATCGAGATATGAAACTACGCGCAGATTCCAGTGCGGATTGAATGAGATCGAGAAGGAAAAAGACCCCACGACACCAAATGCCAGAAGCACCCTTCCCATAAAACATGACTGTGCCAGGGAAACCATCTTTCCAATTCCAAAAAAAAAAAAAAACAAATCGCAGTCCCTCATCCTAGCTATCATCAAAACAAGAACCCGCTGTCCTTCCAAGCCTCGATATACCTCCTCATCGTCTCCTCCCCCACCCTCCCCACCCCCCTCATCCTCTCCGAATGCTCCCTCGCCCTCCCCGTCTCAAGCAACACGCCCCCACACGACATCCGCACAAAATCCCCCTCGAGGAAATCCACCAACAGCGCAGCCGGATTCTCCGTCTCCGCATTCCCAGGAAACGCTCTGACACGTCGAATCCACTCCTCAAACGGCACGATCCTATCACGCGGGATATCGAGTTCGCGTGCCAGAACAGGTAGAGCGTGTTCCCATGGCTGACGCACCGGGTTGTCGATGTGGTAGACGGGATGCGGAGTATTGTCTGCGAGAACGAGGTCTGCACACGCGGCCGCGACGTCGTCGACCGGCGTCCACGAGAGCGGGCCTTGGAGAGCGGGGAGTACGCGCAGGGTCTGACTGGATTTGACGAGGAACGACAAGTGCTCTTTTGTGTTCCAGTAGCCTGAGCTTGTGGATCCGGCGACCTGGCCGAGGCGCACGACCATGGTACGGAAGCGGTCGGGGTGCTGGTGGAGTGTCTCGTCGAGCATGCGCTCGCAGGTGAATTTGGCGTCGCCGTAGCCGTTGGGGAGGACGGACTCGATTGTCATGCGTTCTTCGGGGATGTGTGCGCTGCCTGTATGCAGGGGATAATGGCCGACGGTCGCAATGGAAGAGATGAGCTGGAAGGATACCTTGCTGGTGGGAGGTAGATAGGCAGAAATGTCGGCAGCAAAGTCCAGCAGGTTGCGGAGCAGTTGGAACTGTTGCTCAAAGGTTTTGAGGGGCTTTTTGGCGTTCATGGGCCACGCGTTGTGCACGATGTGAGTGACGGAGCGGGTGAGGTCTTCATACACGGCCCGAGTGAGACCCAGCCATGATTTGGAGATGTCGGCTTCAAACACTCGCAGCTTTGAGAGTGCATTTTGGTCGAGAGAAATACCTTTGGAGCGAAGGGAATCGTGCTGGCGCTGCTCAGGTACGGAGCCTCCGACACGACGGTTCAAGCAGACGACCGAGTCGACATCGGGTAGATTGGCAAAGTGCGCGACCATATGGGCGCCGAGGCTTCCACTCGCTCCAGTGATCAGAACACTGTTTTTGCGGATGGTGCTGTTCGAATCGGAACTAGGCAGAGGGATCGAGAAATCCTTGACGCTCTCTTGAATATATTCATCGGTGATCGCGCGGCGAGCCTTGTGACCCAGTGAGGGACAAGCCTTGGGAGCTGGAACTTGTCGAGGAAGACGTTGGAGTTGTGTCCCAGAAGCTGTCGCCATGATGACGCGCTCGAGATTCACCTCGGGTGTGTGACCATCGCTCCAGTCAACATGTCCGTAGCCAGCACTGTGGAGGTCGCGCTCCCATCTGTCTGGCGATGCAACTGCATGCTCACGACCGTCCTCAAACAACCACCAGCCTTCGAATACGCCGAAAATGATGTCGCACCAGAGCATGGGCTGCGTCATCTCTAACAAGAGCAAAAGACCGTCAGGGCGTAACATGTCGCGAACGTGCTTTGTAGATTTGGGTAGGCTGCGGGTGGCGTGGATAGCGTTGCTGGCTATGACAATGTGCTGAGAGTGCACAAGGTCAGCTGCGGGAGCCTTCTCGATATCGTGTACACGGAATTTGACAAACGAGAACTCCTTGAACTTCTTTCTCGCAGCAGCAATGAAAGAAGGCGCAAGATCGGTGAAGGTGTATTCGACAGGGATGCCGAGATTTGCCAGCACCGGAAGAAGATTTTTGGTGGTAGCGCCGGTTCCCGCTCCCATCTCCAGGATCTTCAATGGGCCTTGTCCTTGGTTTCTTTCCAAGATCTTCGACCCCAAATTTGATAGGAAGATTCCCATCTGCTTGTAGTACAGCTTGTTCAGTGGAAAGTCAGCGTAGACGCCAGAAACCAACTCCCGGCCTCGTTCGGTGCCGAAGATGAGCTTGATTCCATCCTCCTTTCCTGTCAAGATGCCTGCAAGGTGCGATCCAGTCCAGTATGCAAGCTCGTTAGAGCACGCATGTTCGGGGTACTTCTGGATGAGCTCCTTGAGCAGCTCGCTGCTTGGTTTAGGAGGAACCGCAACATGTGTTCGCGTCATGACACCATGGTCAAGATTGACGAGTCTCGATGACTCAAGAATGCTGTATAAGTATTGTGCAAACTTGGCTTGGTCAGGCGCGTGTGGAATGCGAGGAAGCTCTTGTCCCAGCTTTGCAGTGACAAGATCACAGCCAAGTTCTCGAAAGACCTCGACGGAGAGAGCAACGCAAAATTGATCTTGCCTGGGAATGATAGAGTGTAGATATCCCTGTGCATTCTGTTCTTCAATCAACTTGTCCGTGAGTATTTTCGCCTCTCCAAACGCTTCGAGAATCGTAGAGTGGTCCAGTTGCAGGTCCACTGACAGCAGCTTCGCCGAGTTGCTCTCATCTGGAGTAGGAAGGGGAGATGTTGCGTTTGTATGGACTGATTCTGGCGTCGTATATCCGCTGTCGGATGAGTCGTACAGGTCGGAGGCTGAATCGTCGGAAGAATCCACCTCGTTTTCGAGCCCGAGCGAGGATTTGAGGCATTTGAGAAGACTTGGGAAATCGGTAACAAGCATAAGTTCTTCCTGTATGAGAGAACATTTGAAAGAAGTTTCAATCTCACGCGCCATTTCCATACCCATGAGCGAGTCAACTCCAATATCGGCAAGCTCCACGTCTTCTTTTATCTCGTTCACCTCCAATCCCGAGATATCGGCAAGAATCAACTTGATCTTTGTGATTAGCTCGGCTGAAATATCAGAAGAGTCCTTGTTTGCCTCCTTCTTGTTGGAAGGGCTGCTTGACTGTTGCGTGACCTCTGGGGTGATGACTGCTGGGCTAGCCGAGGCCGCAGGAGCGGGTGCGCCTGGGGCGGTCAACCTATCGAGAAGCTTGCCCATGGATGCTCGAGGCACCTTGGCATACTTGATCCCAAGAATCACTTCGGCAAGTGCTCCAGACTTGGCATCGAAGACGAAGAGATCCGAGAGGAATGATGAGCCGTCGGCACTGGGCGAATGCGTTCCAAAGACATGCCACCTCTCGGTGCTTTGCTCTATTCCTTCTTTGAAAAACTTTGGGGACCTGGTCCATTGCTCAATTCCGTTTGCAATGAAGATGTTGTTCGGATTCTTATCCGTCATGCAGTTGGCCCAGATGCCCCCAACTTGGCAGAATGCATCGCAGAGAAAGGCATCTAACCACGTCTCTCCAGAGTGCTTCTTCACAACGCGTCCGGCAGATTCAAGGCCCTTTCCGACGAGCTTCTGCAGACCAAAGTACTGCTCGCTGTAATCAACGACCGATGCGAAGGCTCGGTAGATGCTTCGGCCCTGCATAACCTCATCGGCGTCCTCGCTATGCAGTACATCGATACAGCGCTTGTGGTTGACAAGGCGCTCGTAACGTGCAAATTCGAGTTGGTACTGCAAGTCATCCTGCCGGCGGAACAAGATCTCTCCAGTGACGTGAGTGGTTGGTGCAGCCCCGGATGGACCTGTGCTTGTCATTCTCCACGACCAAGTGCGACGAGTTGCTTCCATGACCTCTACTTCGAGCCAAACAGACCTTGCCGGATCAACACAAACGGGTACCAAATTGATCACGTTTCGAACCTGAGGCAACAGTGATGTAGAGGCGAGCTCGGTATGGAGGCTGCTGACAGCTTCAATGGCGATGTCGATCTGTACAGTGGCAGGACAGATTGGCGCGGTGCCTGCGATGGTATGGCCTGCCACAATTTCCTCGTATTTTGGAATCATTGTGTTTACGCGGAAGCGAGCGAGGCGCTGTTTCGTGTCTTGGTAGCCAGTAAAGGTCCAGAGAGAGGTGGGCAAAGTCTGTTGAGAGGATTGAGCTTCTACATGGCTTGCAAGCGCCGCTGCCATTCTCGGAGGATCTTTGAGCTCCAACCAGTGTCTTTGACGATCAAACTGGTAGGGTGGCATCAGCATTGTGGCGTACTCGTACGTCTGGAACTTGGAATGAGGCCAATAGGCGACGCGAATACCGGCTCTCCAAAGCGTGATGGTATTGTCGACAAGCTTTTGTAGGCTGGATGGGCTAGATATGTTGATCGCTTGGAAATGGTGATGAGACGCAGAGGACGCGCCCAGTGCCTTGGAAGCCATTGATGTAACAGTGGCATTGGAGCCAGCTTCTAGCCAAATGGCTGCCGAGTGCTTCTCGGCAAGTCTCTGAATGGCGTGGTTAAAATAGACGGGGTTGCGCAGATGGTCAGCGACAAAGTTGGTGGAGAAGCTTCCCTCGGATGCAGACTGTGTACAAAGCTCCACGGGAATGGTAGGTTTGTGGAATGTGACATGTTCGCATACCTTGATCAAATCTGCTATGAGCGGCTGAACCAGTGCGGAGTGGAAGGCGTTCGAGACGTTCAGTCTCTTGAATCTCAGGGATGAGTACTTTTTCAAAATTGTCTCTACTACCATGTCGATACACTTTGTAGATCCAGCAATGGTGTGACTGCGTGGGCCATTGAAACAGGCAACTGTTGCGGGGGTGCCGGAATCAGACAGGACTTTGTTGACTTCCTCGATGTCGGCTTCACAGGCGAGCATGGAGCCTTTATCAGGCCCCCAATTATCCCTGATGATCTTTGCTCTCCTGCTGATGATCCTCATTGCATCCCTCAAGCTCAAAGCGCCAGACACACAGAGGGCAGTCAGTTCGCCGAAGCTGTGACCAACAACCGCAGCTGGGCGAATGCCACACTCGATCCAGCTCTTGGCCGTGGAGTACTGAAGGGCGAATAGGGCAGTCTGCAGTGAGACTATGTCTTGGATGGGCTCTTTCTGGAACACTGCTGGGTAGATACTGCCTATGTCGAGCTTTCTCGCCATGGCATCGCAGCGGTCCAAATAATTGCGCAAGACAGTCACATTCTCATACACCTGACGATCAAGTCCCACAAATGTGGAAATCTGGCCACCGAAGCATAGAATGACTGGCCGCTCGGAGGGTATAGTCGTAGTGAACATGGTGGTGTCCGTCGCATTCTCGAAGCCTGCAAGCTTCTGTTCGAGCTCCTGAACAGACCGGCAGTTGAAAATCACACCCTTTTCCAGAGAGCGATTTGACTGTCGTGCCAAGTTGAAAGACGCATCGGCGACATTGGTGGCTGCTGAATCGGTCTTGAGGAACGCGCGGAGTTTCGAGGCATAAGCTCGGGTGCTTCTATCGTCGAGGCCGCAGATCCAGAACGGGAGACTGATGCCGGCAGGCAACAAAGATTTCCGAGCGATGCTCTTGCTTGATCGAGGAGCCTGTGTCACTAGCATCGAAGCGTTCGATCCGGACGCTCCGTAGTTGTTGATGAGAGCAGCTTTGAAGTCGACATCCCAGGGCCGCAGATGAGTCGAGATGTGAATATTATCCGCTGGTTTTGTGCTGATGGCGGGATTGATCCTAGCAAAGCTCGCCTGGGGAGGAATGCGACCTTTCTGCATCATGAGGAGCACTTTGATTAGCGAGACGGCCCCAGATGTGCCTTCAGTGTGGCCGACAAGGCCTTTCACAGATCCCAGCTGCAAAGGCCTTGGAAAGCCACCGAAGACGTTTCGTACACTGTCGAATTCAGCGGGGTCACCAACTGGCGTCCCCGTACCGTGAGCCTCGACGACCGACACCTGCGAAGGCTCCAGGCCCGATTTGTCCAGTGTGTCGCGAAAAAGGCCCGACAACGAAGGGCTGTTTGGCACTACAATAGGCGTACAGTTCTGGTTCTGGTACACCGCCGTGCTTGCTATGACGCCGAGGATCTGATCGCCGTCTTCCAGAGCTGCAGACACCTTCTTCAGGAAAACAGCAGCGATGGCTTCACCACGACAGTAGCCGTCGGCCAGGGCATCGAATGGCTTGCACTGACCTGTCTGGCTCAGGAAGGATGCACCGGCGAGATTCTGGAAAAGCAGAGGCTGCGTCATGACGTTGGTGCCACCTGCCAGGGCCGCATTGCACTCGCCGGCCAGGATTGCGCGACATGCCTGGTGGACTGCAACAGCCGAGCTGGAACAGGCCGTGTCGACGGTGAGGCCTGGCCCAGTCCATCCAAAGTAGTGGCTGACTTTGCCAGCGATGAAACTTCGCAAGGTGCCAGTGGCGGTGAATGCGTTCGGCTGATGACAGGCAATGTTGTTGTCGTAGTCGGTGCCACAGAGGCCGATGAAACAACCAATATGCTTGTCGGTTCTGTGAGCCGACGTGGAGAAGTATCCTGACTGTTGGAGTGCTTGCTCAGCCGCTTGCAGTAGAAGACGCTGCTGCGGATCCATCGACGCAGCTTCCCGGGGAGCCTTTTTGAAATATTTGTGATCGAAAGAGTCGTGATGGTTGAGGAAGTTCCCATACCAGGTCCGGCTGGCCGCATCTTTCTCACGGAAAATGGTCTCGAAGCCAAAGCGCTCGCTGGGGACTGGCTTGTGCTGGGACTTGCCTTCGGCGAGGAGCGACCACATTTCCCCTGCATCATCTGCACCGGCGACGTTGATGGACATGCCCACGACGGCAATATCGTTGGGCGACCGCGGCTGCCAGGACAAGACGTCTTCTGGGTAGAGCACCTGGTCGCCGAGACCGCGCAGCAGTGAGGGGGGGATGCATCGTTCAGGGCCAAAGCAGATGACTCTGGAGCCCTTGTCTGCGAGCCGAGTGGCCTGCACCTTCGCAAAAGTCGCATACCAGCGGGACTTCTCCAGCAAGATGGCCTTGAGCGCCATGTCGTGGAGCGGTCCGTTGGCTATCGAACTTTGGCCCGAATTCGATCGGGCGCCTGTCTTCAGCGTTGCTGCATCGGGAAGCGTGAATTCGGGATGAGACGCGCAAAATGCAGTCAATGCCTCGAGACCTGCGCCGTGTCTCTCGGTGTGGAATCGGCCACGCAGGCCAATCTCTGTGACAGTGAAGCCAGTAGCCTCGAGTTCCTGCCTCAAACCCGTGACGCTTCTGCGTGAGGCAGTGACCGAAGCACGGCCATCATCGTACGCCACCGACACGTATGCCTGGAAGAATGATCAGCATCCATCGTCCCAAGAGGGAGGCAGATTTACGTCGGGAAAAGAAGTCAGAACACGTGCAAGCTCATTTTCTCCATCCTTCGGGGCTCTCCACGCAACGGCCATGGTTGTGGACGGCTCCTCGGCGTCTTCCACATCGACCAGAGCACCAACAAGCAATGCAATGCGTGTCGCGACAGCAGCGTATCTCTCGAAATCGCTCCTGCGTGAGGCCGCCGAAACGGCAAAGGCACTGAGCAAGCCAATGCAAAAGCCCACCGTCTCCGATGGCGGCAGAGCCTCTTCCTCGCGCATAGCGGCAAAGGCTGCATACTGGGTGAGTTGGACAATCACGACGAGCGGGCTAAGCAGCGTGTTGGGCAGCATGGCCGTTTCCAGCTTGCCCTTCCTGACCCAGCTCCCCAGCTTCGATAGGTGGGCGACGCCAGGAGCAGTGCGAAGCTGGGGCAGCTCGTTGCAGATGGTCTCCCACAATTCCGGCAGTTCATCGATGGTGCGCAGTGCCCACGCATGGTCGGGCGAGTTGACGATGGAGGTGCTCAACTGGCGGAATGCATGCTGGTCGAAATCAAGCGCCTGTGAACCAAAAAGAAGGACCGTCTCCGCGTTGGCTGGAAGAGGAATGCCAGAGGCCATGTTGAAGGTTGCAGTGCTGGGCAGAACGAGCGCAGAGAGCTGCAGTTGAACAGGGGGAGCGGACGGAGCGAGTCAATTAGAGGCGACACCAACGGCAACACCAAACGACCCAGGCAAAGTAGACAGGACAATTACCATGCCGAATATGTCCGACAAGGTGGCCAGGATGGGGAGAAGGATGCGGGGCGGACTATCCAAGTGCTCCCCATCTCTCGGAGTATCTTTCGGACTCTCACGTCGGCGAAAACACCACACCAGGTACTCGGGACGGAAGCACGAGGCACCCCAGGACTTGGGAACTCCCGCTACATATCCAGGTAATAACTTGCAGTGCCCTGCAGACAGCACTGAGGGCCCTGCAGCTGCCCAGGTTCAACACATCGCCGTCGTTCGTTGCTTCAACCCCTCTTTGCATCGTCCGTCAAGTCAACGATTCCTCAGTTGCCATGGAGAAGTCCAGTGTGCCCATAGCCATCGTTGGCATGAGCTGCAGATTTGCTGGTGGAGCCAGCGATCCCGAGAAACTCTGGCAACTCTGCGCTGAGGGGAGGACCGGGTGGAGCGAGGTCCCTTCCGACAGGTTCAACATCGAGGGTCACTACCACCCCCGACCCGACAACCTGAATACTGTAAGCTCTTCGCATTCTCATACCAGGGCCATTCGATCACGTGCTGACATGGACACGGCAGACCAATGTCAAAGGCGCATGCTTCCTGGACGACGACATTGGCCTCTTTGACGCCGCCTTCTTCAACCTGCCGGCTGAGACGGCGGCATGTCTCGACCCCCAGTTCCGCCTCATGCTGGAGTCGACGTATGAAGCCTTTGAGAACGCAGGCCTGACCATGAAGCAAATCAACGGCTCCAACACGTCCGTGTACGCCGGATCCTTTTTCAAGGACTATCACGACGCCGGCCTGCGAGACGTCACGACGCTGCCACGCTTCTTCCTCATCGGCGTCGGCTCCGCCATGGCATCCAACCGCCTGTCGCACTACTTTGACCTGCGTGGCGCGTCAATGTCCATCGATACCGGATGCTCGACAACGCTGACGGCGCTGCACCAGGCCTGCAACGACTTGCGTAACAACGAGTCGAGCATGTCGGTGGTGTCTGGCGCAAATCTCATGCTGAACCCCGACATGTTCATCACCATGTCCTCGATTGCACTCATCTCCAAAGATGGCCGCTCCTTTGCCTTCGACAGCCGTGCCAATGGTTACGGGCGTGGCGAGGGCGTGGCGACGATTGTCCTCAAGCGCCTCGACGATGCACTTAGAGATGGCGATCCCATTCAAGCAGTCATCAAGGAGACGGCCTTGAACCAGGACGGCAAGACTGACACCATTACGACGCCCAGCCAAGAGGCACAGATTGCGCTGATCCGGCGCGTGTACAAAAAGGCCGGGCTCGATCCAAAAGATACGGGCTACTTTGAGGCCCACGGCACGGTATGTGTGCGAGCTTTGCAGAGACTGCTTGCTGAATCTGTTAGGGAACTCCGACGGGAGATCCTCTCGAGGTGGGCGCCATCGGTGCCGTCTTCAAAGACACTCGGCCATCAGATCGGCCGTTGCCAATTGGGTCCATCAAACCCAATGTCGGCCACACTGAATGTGCATCTGGCCTGGCCAGCATCGTCAAGGTGGTCAAGGCCCTGGAAAAGGGCCAGATCCCTCCGGCGGCAAATCTCGAGACGGTCAATCCCAAACTCAAGCTCGGCGAATGGAATCTCAAGGTAATCCACCCTTTCAAATCGTCATCGAGACATGTCGCTAACCAAGTCGGTTGAGATTCCACGCGCCGTCGAGCCATGGCCTGCCCATCTCCCTCTCCGCCGTGCCTCTGTGAACAACTTCGGCTATGGCGGGGCCAACTCACACGTCATTCTCGAGCATTACACGCAGTCTGATAGAGCGACTATTGATGCAACTCTTCCATCCAAGGTATTTATGCTCTCGGCCAAGGACGAGAATGCAGCAAAGGCGCTCGTTAGCAACCTGCGCGACCATCTGGGTGACGTTGCATGTGGAGATGATCAAACATACTTTAACGACCTTGCTTACACCTTGGGCGAGAGGCGATCCGTCTTTCCGTGGGTCGCATCGACAGCGGCTTCGTCCGTCTCGGACCTCATTCGAGTGATTGACAGTGGACGGGTGAAGCCTCGTCGCACCAATGGAACACCCAGACTTGGCTTTGTCTTCACCGGCCAGGGCGCTCAGTGGGCTGCCATGGGTCGTGAACTGATTTCAGCGTATCCTGTCTTTCGAAATACCTTGCTTGAAGCGGCCTGCTACCTTGGCGAATTCGGCGCTGACTATGATCTCCTGGAGGAGCTTCACCGTGACGACCAGACGACTCGAGTACACGAGGCAGCACTTGGGCAGCCAGTGTGTGTTGCTGTGCAGATTGCCCTTGTAGACCTTCTCGACTCGTTCGGCATTCGCCCAGCCGCCGTCACCAGCCACTCCAGCGGAGAAATCGCCAGTGCCTACGCCGCAGGAGCGCTCAGTCTACGCAACGCCATGGGAGTCGTTTACGCGCGGGGCTCCCTTGCCGCAGACGTTGCCCGATACTCTACGTTGGGTGCTGGGGGCATGATAGCTGTCGGCTTGGGTGTCGAAGCTGCTGAAGGTTACATCGCTCGCGTGACCAGCGGCAAAGTGGTTGTCGCGTGCAGGAACAGCCCGACAAGTGTCACCGTATCCGGCGATTTGGAGGGCGTTGACGAACTAGAGGGCATCCTAAAGGAAGACAAGGTCTTCGCGAGAAAGCTGAAAGTTCCTACCGGATATCACTCACACCACATGCAGCCCATTGCCGAGCCATACGCCGCCTGGATGCGAGAGAATGTCACACCAGAGCCTCGTCTGCACGACGGCATCATCTATTCCTCACCTACGACTGGCCAGCGAATGACTTCAGCCGAGGACATTGCTTCTCCAGAGCACTGGGTCAAGAGTCTCACCCATCCTGTTCTCTTCGTCGAGTCTTTCACCAACATGTGCTTTGCGAGCCGCGAAGAGCCCTGCGAGATTGACATGGTCGTCGAGATCGGTGCACACGCCGCCCTTTCGGGCCCGATTCAGGACATCATGATGCTTGATGTCTTCAAGGGATCCAAGATTGCATACAGCAACTGCTTGACGCGCAAAAAGGACGCTGTCGCCACTATGCAGGCACTAGCGACTGAAGTCCTCCACAATGGATATCAACTCGACATGGCAGGCGTCAATTTGAGTCGCAATGGCCGCGTGCTGACCGATCTTCCCAAGTACGCCTGGAATCACAGCAGCCGCCACTGGTACGAGCCGAGGACAAACCGAGCCCACCGCATGCTTTCCGAGGGGCCACATGATCTGCTGGGGTCTGTTGTCGTTGGTAGCAACCGTATCAACCCTTCGTGGCGCCACATCATTAAGCCTTCCTCCATGCCCTGGATCACCGACCACAAGCTCCAGGGCACTGTCGTATATCCTGGTGCTGGCTTTATCTGCATGGCCATTGAGGGCCTTGCGCAGGCTGAGAAAGCATCCAGCGACAAGGTCGTCCAGAGCTATCAACTGCGGGACATTGATATTTTACAAGCACTTGTTATTCCCGAAGGAGAAGACGGCGTCGAGGTTCAGCTCTCGCTTCGGCCGTGCGGCGATCGAGTCATGGCTGGTTGGAGGGAGTTCCAAGTGTTTTCCGTCACTCACGACGACAAGTGGAGCGAGCATTGCCGGGGCCTCATCTCCATCAGGTACGACAGCGCAATCAAGGCGTTGCCAGCCCCTCTTCCCGACGCTGCCGACTATCGCGTCCGCGTCAGCCCCTCGGATGTCTACGCCTCGATGCATCGCGTAGGCATCCAGCACGGGCCAGTCTTCCAAAACATCAAATCGGTACGAGCCCGAGCACAAGCTTCTCTTTCCACCATCGAAATCGTGGACACGGCTGCCGTCATGCCATATCAGTTTGAGCACTCGCACATCATTCACCCCACCACGCTCGACAACATCATCCAAACGGTATACGGCGCACTTCCCGCTGCGGGAGCAAACATGACGTCGGCCCAAGTCCCCCGCTCACTCAAGAGGCTTGAGATATCGAGCCAAATTAGCAGCTTGCCCGGAAGCACTTTCACCACCTTCTCGAGCGTACGCGACAATGATAAGCAAGGCTTCTGGGCAGGCATTACAGTCGTAGATGAGAAGCAAAACGTCGTCGTCACCATGGAGGACTTTGCCTTCCAGTCCATCGGCAGTGCGCTGAGCGGCGGAGAGCTGTGCGCAAACGACAAGTTCCTCTCGTCGAAATGGGTTCCCGACTGGGATCTTGCGTCGACTGCCCAGCTGAAGCAACAGCTGGCCAGTGAGCCGAGTCCCATCGACGAGACAGATGGACTGGGCGATCTCAAGCCCGTATGCACGTGGTTCATCGAGGACGCCTTGGCGACACTCACCCGGAGTGATATCGAGAATTTGCAGGGTCCCCTCAAGCGCTACTACGTGTGGATGAAGCAACAGGCCAACCGCCAGAATGACGGCGACGTGACATCGCCGGAAGAGAAAGAGGCGCTCATCGCAAAGGCGCGCACCGAAACCCCCCACGGCGAGCTTCTCTGCAACATCGGAAGTAACCTGGCTGATATGTGCCGTGGGAAAGTCTCTCCGCTCGATCTCATGGACGAGAACCTCCTTCTGTACCGCTTCTATGCCGAGGGATTGAAGTTGGACCGCAGCAGGCACCAAATGGCAGAATTGGTGCGATTGTTTGGACACAAGAATCCCCAAGCCAAGATACTCGAAGTCGGCGCTGGCAGTGGAGCAGCCACGCATCATATTTTGAACGCGCTGGGTGCCGAGAGCCCGCTTGCTGCATCCTACGACTACACCGACGTGTCCGAGGACTTCTTCGCCGCGGCCAAGGAGGAATTCCAGACGTGGCAGAACTTGCTGACGTTCCAGAAGCTGGACATTGAGCAGGACCCGGCAAAGCAAGGTTTCGAGACGGGAACCTACGATCTGGTCCTCGCATCCCGAGTGCTGAACAAGACGGGCGCAACCGACGACACGATGAGCAACGTGCGAAAGCTGCTGAAGCCAAGCGGGACGCTATTGTTCATGGCGCCGACGAAAGACCAGCTGGACTTTCGCATGATGTTTGGACTGCTGCCAGATCAGTGGCTGGGCGAGGAAGAGAATTGTCTGACCACGCCCATCTTGCCAGTAGATGCGTGGGACACTGCGCTGAGGAGGAGCGACTTCACTGGCGTCGAGCTTGATGTTCACGAAAGCGAGAGCGAGGAACTGTACTCGTACAGCGTCATCAAAGCCAGTGCCGTCGCCTCTGCTCCTGTCTTTAACCCCGAGGTCGTCATCGCCACGCCGGAATGCCTCCCGCCGCAGCCTTGGGTAGACGAGCTCTGCAACTCCATCGCGTCCGTTGTCGGTGCTTTGCCCACGATTCAGCCATGTAGCGACGAATTGGATTGCGAGGGCAAACTGGTCGTGTTTCTCGGCGAACTCTCCGCGCCGATCCTAAACAATCCATCCGAGCAGCAGTTCCAGGCAATCCGCGACATGGTCACCAAGTCCAAGGGCTTGCTCTGGGTGACGCACGGCGGCGCTTTGGAAAGTGAAAATCCTCTTTCAAGCCTCTCGCAGGGTTTCATGCGCATCTTGCGTCTAGAGTACGTCGGCAAGCGGCTTGGTACGCTCGACCTAGATCCCGAGAGTGATTGCTGGTCAGCGTCGAGCGTCTCAGCCATCGGCCGCGTCTTCTCGAGTCTGTTCGCCGATTTGCAGCGCACCAACGAGCCAAAGGACTTTGAGTTTGCTGAAAGGAAAGGCTGCGTGCATGTCCTGAGGTACTTCAAGGACAACGAACGCAACAAGACGTGGTTTCCCGACGCAAGCGATGCTGCATCCACGAGCTTGCAGCCGTTTGGGAGCAACAGCTCTCCGCTTCGCCTGACCATTGAGAACCCTGGCCACTTGGACAGTCTCGTCTTTGTCCCAGTTTCGCTTCCGACGAATCACTCCGAGGAAGTCGAAGTCATACCAAAGGCCTTTGGCATCAGCGTGCGAGACGTCAATGCTGCGACGGCTGCGCTTCAAGATCGCCACATGGGCTTCGAGTGTGCAGGCGTCATCTCTCAAGTGGGCGAGCTCGCGTCCTCGCAGGGCTTCAAGGCGGGTGATCGTGTGGCCGTGCTCACACAGGGCGACTGCAGCAACGTTGTGAGAAGCCCATGGACCAGCGTCATGCGCATTCCCGATGATATGTCGTTTGAGCTGGCCGCCGCCCTGCCCATGGCGTATGCCACTGCGTGGATTTCACTCATGCGTTCAGCTCGCTTGGAGAAAGGGGAGAGCATCTTGATCCATGACGCCGGAAGTGCCGTCGGCCAGGCTGCCATTGCTCTAGCAGCATTTGTTGGCGCCGAAATCTTTGCCACGGTGAGCAGCTTCGAGCACGGCAGCTTTCTTCGGCGCGTCTTGGGTATCCCTGCAGACCACATCTTCCCCAGCGACAATGCTGCCGCCTTCTCTTCGGCCGTCTTGTCCAAGACCAAGGGGAGAGGAGTCGATGTAGTGCTGAATACGCTCGAGGGCCCCCTTTTGCAAGAAAGCCTCAACTGCGTGGCAGCCTTTGGTCGATTCATCGAGCTGGGGAAGAAGAATTCTCAACAAAACACCCGCCTCGACCTGGGCGCCTTCTCGAGGGGGATCTCAATCTTCGCCGTCGACGTGGCAATGCTGGCCGCGCACAAAGGACATCAAGTCAAAGAAGCATTGGCCAGTGTATTTGATCTGATCCAGAAACGAGCGATTCAGGGGGTCTTCACCTTTGTGCACGACATCTCCCACGTCGTGCAAGCTTTCCGAAATGCACAGTCGACGACATCAGCAGGCAAGGTTGTGCTTTCTGTCAATCAAGACAGCGCTGTTCCGGTGAGTAGCTGGATACCAGGCCTCCAACTGAAAACCATTTCTAACGGCATTGCAGGTCATCCGTCAAACGCCCACTGCTCGCTTGCATGCCGACGCATCTTACGTCGTTGTCGGTGGCTTTGGGGGCATTGGTCAGAGCGTCTGTCTCTGGCTGGCAGAGCACGGCGCCAGAAATCTTATAGTCTTATCCAGATCTGCCAATGCATCCGAGCGGGCTACGGCACTTCTCGGCGAACTGGGAAAGCTGCAATGCCGCGTCAAGGCTATCTCATGTGATATTGCTGATGAGGCCGATCTACAGCGGGCAGTAGAAAGTTGCAACACCGACATGCCTCCGGTTCGTGGGTTGATCCAGGGTGCCATGGCTTTGCGGGTGAGTGTGCATCTATCTAATCAGTTCCCCATTTCTCTAATTACCCTTGCAGGACTCGATTCTCGAGCAAATGTCGCTCTCGGACTACACGACCGGTCTTCGACCCAAAGTCCAAGGAACATGGAACCTGCACAAGGCCTTCTCTTCCGCCCCGGTAGACTTCTTCGTCATTCTCTCTTCCATCGCCGGCGTCATCGGCATCGCTTCACAATGCAACTACGGCGCAGGCGGTGCTTTCCAAGACGCTCTCGCCGCGTACCGCACCAGCCACGGCATGCCGTGCGTGTCCATCGACATCGGCGCCGTGAAGAACGTCGGCTACGTCGCTGAGCACGACGAGACGAACACGTACTTGAAGAAGCAAGGCCACATGCTCTTGTCTGAGAGCGACGTACTCAAGGCGGTCGAGTGCGCCATCACCTCGCCCTACGCCACGCAACTCATCTTCGGCATCAACACCTCCCCCAACAGCGCCCTCTGGGACGACGGACCCGCGTCTCGCGACCTCAGATTCTCGCCCGCCAAATACCGTAGCGCCGGCGAGGACGCCGCAAATGCAGGACCCAAGTCCGACGAGCTGGCGGCACGCATCTCGCGCGCCCGGACTCTGGACGATGCGGTCGCCGCAGTAGCTGCGGAGATCACGGCCAAGATCATGGACATTTTCATGATACCAGAGGAGGAAGTGTTTCCCAACAAGCCGATGGCGGATTTTGGAGTGGATTCCTTGACGGCGGTCGAGTTGAGGAATGCGCTGGCGACAAAAGCTGCGGCTGAGATTTCTATCTTTGATATTATGCAGAGTCCGAGCTTGGATGCGTTGGCGGCGGCGATTGCGGTCAAGAGTGCACATATTAGCCCTGCGCTTGCTAAGGCGCTGTGAGGGGATGCTGTTTTGGATTTGGAATCGGGTTGTAGTTTGTGTGGGATTATCGGGCGTTCTACGGCAGTCTCATGGAGGTAGATGGGGTCTTCTTTTTTTCGGAATGGCGTGTGGCGCAGGAGGTGTTTTGGGTTGTCTCGTACGTGTCTCTCTTAGTTCAGCTCATGATGTTGAATGCAATCTGTTGAGATTCACGCACTGTCCCCTTCCACTGTTTGACCCCTTTATACGACGGTGTCATCTTTGCAAAACGCCTTGCATTCGCAAATAAGGCGTTTGTAGTAATTCCTGAAGTAGATCCAGCCCCGGATTTGGCGTTTCCCATTGTCTGTAGGGTGTTGGAGGAGCGTGCCCCACTCCGGTGAAAGCTCCCGCGATTGCGTGCATACCTACATGTCAGCTTACCATAGGCCGACCTCGGTTACCTATGCTGTTTTAGTAGTGGTCCTAGCCAAGAACACCGGACAAGTCGGTCACCTATGAGAAAGTTCGGCTGACCATGGGAAAAACACCGATTTTTCTAGATTTCCAGATTTCTAGCTGTTTTAGGCTACTTTGTACGAAATCTGTTAGCGTCATGGTAAGGTGAGTTTGTTTCATGGTAAGCTCATTTGCGTCCGCCAGGCTCACAGGCACGGGGCAAGGAATCGGGCCACATCCTATGAGCATTCACGTGCGAGTTACAAAGTAGGATAGCAATACGAGTTTCGACCCACTTCGCATTGCGGCTGTGTTTGTGAGTTGTAGAGAGATCTTGTCTTTGAACGATTCTTTTTCGATTCGGCTTGTTTCCGAACAGACTGGGCCAAGAGTCAACTGTGACTGCACAATATTGCGATTGATATACTAGCTATCATCAAATGGGACTCTAGTATCATAACTATCATATGTTACAGAGAAGATGATGCGATAGATACCTTATCGGCTTATTTGCTATTTCAAGTGACCGTCCAAAGCACCCACACTCCTCCCTTCTACGACGCCAAAACGACACGGGGCGCGAGCATGCGAAACCCATCAACAAACTTCCCACCAATGGGTATATGCATATCTAGAAAACACTTGTGCAATGCGGAAGTACAAGCTCTCAATCTTCCTTCACATCGACGACAACGTCACTTCCAACCTCGCGAGGCAATCATGCGCGATCTTACTCGCACTTTCCAACCCCCTCAGCGCACCGCGGAGTGCAGCTTGCAATTCAAACAGCGGATCGAGGTACGAGTGCGAGCACAAGAAGTCGGCGCAGCAGTATAGTAGAATGGGGATGAAGGGGTGAACCTGTGAATTTCTGTTAGCGGGAACTGAACCTAAAAGTAGGGGATGACTATGCACACGACAACACACACCTGGAAATAGCTCAATTGGCTCAGCTCCTTGGACAGCGCGGCTATGCGTTGAGCCGCCGGGAGCGCCATGAGCGAGACCCTATCAAGGACGTGTTGGTGATCGCTCGTGTCGGATTGACACAGCGTTGTCTGCGTCGCTTTGTACATTGTTATGACGGTGGCTTGCGCAGTCATGTGTGTGAGCAGCGGTAACGAATCGAGGTGTAGATTGGCGCAAGGATCTTGCAGCGACAGTTTCTCCACACTTTTGGCTATGTCGGTTTCGAGCTGTTGGTGCCGGGTCCAGAAGTCGGGGCTGGATTTATCACGGGCTTCTTGTTCGACTATGCTCTGCTGGTAGTGGCTCAGGCTCTGGCCGCATAGGGTAGCTAGTCGGATGGATTCGGTGAAAGCTGGTGGCGATTGTGCGTCGTCGTCGGATTGAGCTTGGGATAACAGGGGCATGACAATAGGGTCATCGCTCTGGAAATTTGTCTCTGGCATTGGCAGCCGGGTCAGTATCTGTTGGATTTGGTCAGCGCGTGCTATTTTGGATTGAGGGGGAAAAGTGGCACCGACCACATGCTGATGGAAAGTCAATGGGAGTTGATCCATGAGACTGACGAAGCGATCAATCGCATATACCATCCAAAACGTCCTCCTCCGTTCTTCGAGTTCGATAGCGCTTAGCGATGAATTGACAAAAATCTCGTCGCACCCGTCGACAGTGTGGAGCTTGAGGAGTACGGCGGACCGGAAGAGCTTCCCAGCACTCATCCAGCCGCGTCTGTAGTTGACTCGCATCAACTCGTAGATGGCAAGCAAAGTCCACGCCTGCACCTGCTCCACGCACATGGAGTTGCCTGTTGATGGATCCAATTCGAGGCTGTCGAGAATCATTCTCGCGTTCGCATATAGTTCGTCTTGTACGTTCTGAAATTGGCTGGAGGTTGACGCTGCTATCGTCCACATTGCATACTGCAGACTTGCAAATGCCGTAATGTTATTATTTGCCTGTGGTTGTCTCGCTCGTGAGAAGTAACGCCGCCGATTGAGAATCGGACAAAACGTGTGCGCCCGGTCGAAATAGAGATGGTCGCTGCCGATTCGACAAAGTTAGCTGAGTAGCATAGGATGGAAGCATCTAAATGACAGGAGACGGACAGGTCATGTTTTATCAAATCCGACATGCCTCCCAGAGGCGGACTGTCGAGCAATGGCGCAGGAGGTGTGAAGTATTCCACTGCGGAGCTGTTGGATGAGCTGTTGGTAGACACATCCTGTGTATCAAGAGCAAGCCACTCATCCAAGGACGGATTCATTGATGAAGAGTACGTGACATTCTCGTCTTGGAGAGCTGGAAAGTCGTCCTCAATGTGTTCGTCCAGGCTCTGGTCACTGAGCCGACGCTCTAAAGCGACTGGCAGCCTTGTTAGCTCTTGGAGACAGGAAAAGGGTGGTAACAGCCGCACTTATGCGTGATTGCAACGCCCGCAAATGACCCTTCTTTGGACCGCGGGGCTGTCGAGTGGTTGTTCGATTGCACACAACACCAGAGTCTCGACATATACCACACTGTGGCTGCTCTCTGTCACAGCGAAGCTTTCGTCTACGACACTCGTCGCAGGCCAGGCCAGCCTGTTGGCGAGGACGAGGAGTGACAGGGCTTGTTTGTGAAGAATACATGTTCAATATCTCAGTGATCTTCGCATCTGCTGCCCCAATGGGGGATGTTATATGCCATTATGTGTACCTAGATCCCAACCCACATGCGCTCGCAGCCTGACGACGAAGTCGATGCATGACTGTGAAGTCGATGGAGGCAGAAAATCTACCAGGATGGCAGGTTCGCAATCGGAATCTTACCTACATGCGCCCACCAAGCCACGGGGCAATATGGAGGCCACGCTCACATACCTATCAGTCGCGTGGCGCGCTGTGCGTATGTTTTGGACCCACTCCGTACTTCGTGTCAGAGTCCGACACGAAGGTTCGGCTGGCTGCCTTAGCTGCTGTGCCACCCATGCCCAGCACTGCTTGATACGAGTACAGCCAATCTGGGCGGTGCGCTTCCCAGTCAAGGCCGCTCGATCGTAAAGCCAGACCAAGTAGGCCATAGGTGGCTTGAGCAGCGTGAGCCGGGTCTTCTCCGCCCGGCCCTCTCCGCCCGGCCCAAGGTCTCAGTCGTTCGCCGGATGCGGGCTGGGACCCGAGTTTCGATTCCGGTGCCACGGATTGCTGTCGATGCGGTTGGTACACGCATAATCGGTGAGTCTACGCCCCACCAGGTCAGCATAGGTACATGAGCCTCGGCAAGAACAGCCAAGGCCAGGAGCGCCTCCTATGGCCAGCGGTAAACGAGAAACCTGACGAGAAGATTGACAGGGCCTGGCCTATCAGAGCTGGTCGATAGTCAAGCACAGGTTGGATTTCCCCACGAGCGCACGGACCCGGGGTTCGGAGTTTCTCGTGCCCAAGTTGTCCATCTATACAACCGAGCGCTTCCCATCCTTCATCCACGCACATTCTCATCCTTCGTATGTCGTGGTTACATGGCAGGCCGAGCACGACGGCGAACCCGCGCCAGAGAGCGATACGGATCCCTGCCGTTGCATGCGTCCTCCACGTGGAGAGTCCGGGATCGCGGCCTCCAGATGTCGACACATGGCGGAATGCTTGGCAATTCATGCCGTGCCCTTGAGTATCCTCCATACATGCTTGTCCTATAAAAGACGATCCTGAAAAGACTGCCTTCTCTAGACTAGCTCCTAGTTTTACCCTCGCTTCATGAAAATGGAGCTGCGATTCGTACATTTGGAGACTTGCAGGGCACAATCAAGCGACGAAAACTACTAGTACGAGGCTATGCGTGGCTGAGTCCCCATGGAGTTATCAAGTGCTCCATAAGCCTTCATCCTTCCAGCCACCAGAACGCATCCAAAGAATCACCTGCAGCCGTCACTGAACCCCGGAGGCTTGCATCAATGTCAACCAATGCCACGGCGCAGGTTTAGCTGCAAACGAAAATGCACACCTTCAACACCGTGTCGATACGCAGGTCTGCCCTCCCGTCGACTCCCTCAAGCACTCATTCCTTCATTGGCTTTGGCCACACACACTTCGACATCGACAAAGCCTAGCCCAAGGGCCTCAAAGCCTATCTCATTGATTAGGCACAAGGCAAGTATTTCAGTTGAGGTACTGACACCCACGACTAAGTCATCGGCTGTATTATGCCGTGGACACTGTCCCTGCGAGCATGTGGTCAAACTCAACCATTCGTACTGGGTACTGGTAAAGTACCTATGAACAAGCAAAAAATAGTGCACATTGGTTTTGCAATTAAATTCTATGGCACGCACTATTGACGCCGAAGACAATTCCGTGTCACTACTTTACGTGTTTGAACACTCTAACTTGTCTTTCAATGCCAACACTTTCCTTGCGTCGCAAGTCGTCTACTTTCCAAACCCACTTCTTCTGTTTTCGCAGCAGCAACCGGACAACTTTCTCAATCATTCAAGTTGTCCCCTGAACTTTCTTCCTTCATAGAAAGCTGATGGTTCGTTGGCTGTTGAGCCCCTTTGCTTTATGGAAGGTCAATTGCGGCTGTTCTTAGTTGCAGGCGACTGCGGCTAGCACCGTCTCTCGGGCGTGTGGGGGTGCAGCATTCGAGGAGGCATTTTTCTCCATAACCCCATAGGTCAGATGCTGATGATTAGACAGCATTTAATTCTTGCTGGGGATGCGAGAGACTAAGTTGGAGTAGTGAAGAGGCGCTCTATTCGGTTGAGGATCCGCAAGTTGGGTCTGACCTTTTGAATTGTCCGTACTCCGCCATTCTTCTTACTAATGCTGATTGAATCTCGGTAAGCTCTATTGCAATGCTTTTTTGCGACATATTGACGATCTCAGGCTGGCTTTCTACTCGCAAACCCTTCGCTGCGTTCCCTTCCCCGCGGCGGACGAGCTCGAACCAATGCCTCGGCCCTCCGCAAGCCAGCCGTCGCAGCATCTGATGGGATGTAAAGGAGCATTTGATTTGAGGAAAAACTCCTACCAATCACCTCTGCTTCTACAATTCAGGTCCGATGCCGTCACTGGTCGATTTCTCCGCTGAAACGAGTTGTTCGGGTAGTACCCACAGTCCAATATCCTGTTTGTTGCAAGCATTCTAAGATGTTTTGATGCAAATCAGATTCATTACCAGCAACGTGGTCTGAAAGTGTCATGTTACCTATGGGTTCGCTAGTCGGCAATATCCGGTGTGGGGAGATGGGATCAGCGCTGGCGGTTAAAACGTCATCCGACGTCGCAATCTGTGCTGCAAGGAACAACCGTCTGCGACACTGAAGACGAGACAGCACCAAACGTGACCAATGTGGGCGTTCCGTGCCCATTCGCTCTCCATTCCTCGACGCTCCGCTTTTGATTGATGTTGCGATAATCATCATATGGTTGTCTCATCCGTTTCCCTGATTAGAGAACCCCCTCTGTGAAGAAGAATTCAATGGCGTGCGATTACGACCATAGCCTCTCCATAGAAGTATAAAGAGACGCCTTCAGTCTGCAGCTTAGCTCCAGCAGTATCCGAGTCCAATCTTTCGAAACCGCCTACTCTCGCCGTTTCTTGATCCAAATTATAGTCACCATGGTCGCTTACACCAAAGCTCTGTTGGCGCTTCTAGCCGCAACGTATGTTAAAGGTCTTCTTCATCTAGGAATCGTCAATCAAGGTCATCAACGATGTGCACTGCTCGCGTGGTGCTTAGTACTCCTGATCCGATCATTCTTGAAATGCTCTCAGGATATAAGGACTGCAATAGCTGACTTGAGTTTAGCGCAATTGCTGCACCACTTGCGCAGCCTAATGCCGCACTTGGTGGCTTAGTCGTCAGGGAGGATCCTCCCAAGGCTCCTGCCGCCCCCAAGCCCGAGCCTCCCAAGGCTGGACAGCCAAAGCCTGAACCGCCCAAGGGCGAACAGCCAAAGCCAGAGCCTCCAAAGGGTGAACAGCCAAAGCCGGAGCCCCCAAAAGGAGCAGAACCCAAGCCGGAGCCCCCTAAGGGAGCGGAACCGAAGCCAGAGCCCCCCAAGGGAGAGCAGCCCAAGCCGAAGCCCCCAACTCTATAAGGCCGATAAAGACGAGATTGTAGGCAGGCTCCCTCGCTCAACGAGGCCATTCAAGGCTCTCAATACACATTGGGTGTCGCAATTCACCTTTATCTTCTGGGCACAATTCAAATTGTACATTCTTTATTTTAGCTGCAGGATTGTAATCAAGGAACGGCTAGGCAAAGTCGAACCATTCAGCATGTCACACGGTAGCTTCACACTTTTGACATGACCGTCATTACCTTCTTAACAATGAACAATAGAGTTCTGTAATCCCTATGCAGTCTCATTCACGCGTGCAAATAGACGAGATTGATGAGAGCCAGTTCTTTCTGCATCTTCAAATCTGACCTTTTTTTCTCTAGTTGTACTTCAAATTTTGAAATATCTGAGCGCGGTAGCAACTCAGAGTTGAAAAGCTTCAACTCTTTTCCGTGCTGGCTCGTCAGGAAATTGCGACCGAGCAGCCTTTTATGCTTGAGATCATTTTCTGGACTATATCACGATCATCTCTGCCAGGTGATGCATGACGAGGATAGTCAGTGTTCGGCTGCCATTCTCGTCACAGACCAGCAACTCTTTCGCAGGTACATGTACTGCTTTGGTTGGCGCTTGAAATGACTCCAAACTCTCATACTAATTTCTATGGGCCCTTAATTTGAAAGTTCAGCGGATCGTCGTCGCTGACCATTGTTGACTCTGAGTTGGTCGGTAACGGATCGCTACGTATGCAGATTAAACGACGTGGTCTATATTACGTGCATTCAGCCTCAAAACGCCGACCGAATCAATTCGCAGACAATTCCGAAGCTGCAACAGCCCCTGAAGAACATTTATAACTTGAAACGTTCACGCGGCCCCTCGGACCCGCTGACTGAGCGAAAGCCGCGAGACTCGCTGGTTCCATCTGTCAGTCTAATAGTAACTTTAGCGCATTACAACTTTGCCGTTGAGTTGGGAGCCAGCGTAATCACACCAGCGATTGCTCCACAGAATTCGAATGTAAGATATCCCTCACAATAAACTTCCAGAAAGAGTGTTCAAGCTCGGACTCGAAGGCAATGATACCCGCAGGCTAGAGCTCGAGCCATTCAAGAATACGATGGTCCCGAAATTGAATCACACTGCAACGTGCTGTCGATAATTTATGACAAGCATGCAGATGGCTGCTTTGGCGATCTTGAACGGTACACGGAGCGCATTCTTTGGTGGCCATGGGACAAAGTGAAGAGCAATGCGCATAAAATCACTGCGTAGATCTGAAATAAAACTTTGAGAAAGAGCAGTCTTATCACAAAAGACGGCAACCATCTCCTCCATGCCAGTCCATTAAAGATGCGCATGACTAGTCAGTGACAGTTAAGACCGAAATGGATTAGCGCTGGCACTGGTCAGAATATGATTAAAGTATGCGTCCGTTATTATTTAAATTCTTGTATACTAACTTACTGCAATCGAGAGAAGATTGGGTTTCATAGCATGAAACGCCGATTGCAAGTCGTCTTGAAGACCTTCAACCTCCATCACGTGACCAGAGCAAAGCCTTGGAGGAATAGCTCCAAATCACCGACATCCGATGCTCATTCATCTTTTCTACAAGTTTCCAGTAACAGAGTGTTACTACTATGATATTCCTTCCAATTTGAGTCATGAGCACGTGACACAAACTCTTTATGACCTTTGTGATGAAGAGCCGGCATCATATCGAGGTAACCAAGCTGGTGATGATATAGAAAGCGGAATTTCAAGATCAGTGTGACAAATTCTTCGATATTAACGCGACCGGATTCGGGAGAACGAGGGCGAAGTCGAGATCGAGGTCGACGGTGAGATGAAGCTGACCTTAGACGGCATGCAAGGCGGAAACGGCGCAGAACAGACAGCCGAGGCGACGCTGCAGAGACGAAGTAGGTAAAAAGACCGCTAGATTAAAGACCGATTTCAGGGTTCGCAGCAAGGCTAGTATCGAAAGGCAAAGCAGTTGCAGATGTTGGGAACAGGCAAGCTCTTACATAATTAGCAATGGAGGAACCATGGAACCACCATCGACTAAACGTCATCATGTTTATTGTGAGAGGGTGATGTGTGTTACTTTGACCCTCTTCTTGTGCTTGGCCGTGGATTAAATGTTGCTTGACTCGCTTACCCCAGAGCACTGCTGCTAGCTATACGACGTGCAGCTGCGACAAGTGCAAGCCGATTGTTGTAAACACATCCAGACTAAAGCAGGCTATCTCGACGTGGCGTTCAAAGTGGCGTGATTCTAGGAAGCGTAGCATACGAGTCGCAACCTTAAAAACCAGCACGCCATGCTCATTACAGTACCGCGCACCAACTGGTTTTTGGAAAGCCCTGCTGCAGGCGAAAATGTCGACCATGTTGTACTCAAGTACTTACTAGCAATTCGAAACCTGTGAGCGTTATCGTGCATGCGAAACCAACATGGAGCAAATTGATGTCGAAGTGAAGTGCATCGCACGGCCTCCACGTGAGCTGTGTTGGGACGAAAAGTGCGCTGTACATTTCGTTCGTCTCCAAACTCAACTCTGGAGGCGAAATCCGACGACCAATCTTCTGCCCAAAACGGCTGCTATCAAGCCTCTTGGCGGAGACGGTGCTGGAGGCCTTGACAAACAGTGCCCGAACGGCGACTGCGATCCATAGCCTCATCTAGGAGGACCCAATGCAAAGCATGGACGCCATCTCCGCGTTCCTGACGTCGAGCTCGCCCTGTCCATTCAAAAGGTCGCACGCATGTGCATCTGTCGCTTGATGGCGGAGGCCAAGCGTGCCAAGCAGACGTATCTCGCCCCCAGATTGGAAGGTCGTCTATTTATGATGTGTATAGCCTGCGCCAAGATGCGCAATGGCGAACTGGCGCTTCCCGGGGCTTAGATCCTGGTGAACGGTGCCTGAGCTTACAAAAGGATTGACAGCCCCGACAGACGTCCCTCACTTTGCCTCCCCGTCCAAACCGCACAAGATGAAGTTGTTCCCAGCTCTGGGGCTCCTGCCGTCGTGTGCGCTCGCCCTCGATGCGCTGAGCGTGGCGTTTTCGTCCAAGGAGTCGAGCGACTTGTACGAGGTGATTCGGAGAAATACCGACATTGACTATGGATGCCGGCCAGTCATCTTGCGTTCCAACAATGAACACAAACTGCACGCCATCGTGTCCAGCGAAAGGCTCGAGACCCTGCGACGCAGCCTGGATCCCAATGTGCGCGTCGACTTGGTGCATAGCTTGAACAAGAGGCAGGAAGAAGGCACGGCTCCAATTGGAAAAGGCGATCGCTTCAAAGGGGGAAAGGTCGCTCCTCGAGGGCTCGGGTCTCGAAAACCAGGCGAAAAAGTCGATCTTGGGGGCATCCTGAATTACGAGGAGGTGTACACAGCCATGAAGGGCCTGGCGAAGGAATACGGCATGGAGACTTTCACAGCCCCGCACCTGACCTTTGAGAATCAGACCACAATAGGAGGCGTTGCGAACAAGGCCGAGAAGATCAAGAAGGACAAGCAGTACATCTACTTTACCTCGGGCATCCACGCGCGCGAGCGTGGCGGGCCGGACAACCTCATCTACTTCATCAGCGACCTCTACTATGCAAACAAGCACCGCACCGGCCTCACCTACGGCAACAAGACGTACACGAACTCGCAGGTCAAGAAGGTGCTATCGGCCGGCATCGTCTTCATGCCCATGACGAACCCAGACGGCGTGCGCCACGACCAACAAAACAGCAACCTCTGGCGCAAGAACCGCAACCCCGCGAGCGCGACGCCAGGCTCCGAACTCAGCGTCGGCGTCGACCTGAACCGCAACTTCGACTTCCTGTGGAACTACACCAAGCACTTTGACCCCAGCGTCGAGCCTGCGTCAAACGACCCAGAGAGCGAAGCGTTCTACGGCACCGCGCCCTTCTCCGAGCCCGAGACGCGCAACATGGCGTGGGTCTACGACGTGTTCCCCAAGATCCGGTGGTTTATCGACGTGCACTCAGCAGCAGGGACGCTGTTGTATTCGTGGGGCGACGACACGAACCAGGCGTTTGACCCGAAGCAGAATTTGTTCAACGCAGAGTACGACGGCAAGCGCGGGCCCGTCAACGATACTATATATCAGGAGTACATTGACCAGGACGACTGGCGCAATGTCGCGCTGCAGGCGAATCGTACCACGGCGGCGATGATATCGGTCGGCGGGCGCGAGTACGTGCCGCAGCAGGCGGTGGGCTTGTATCCGACGTCGGGGGCTAGCGATGACTATTCGTTTAGCAGGTGGCACAAGAATAAGAAGGTGAATAAGGTGTATGGGTACACGATGGAGTTTGGATACCCGACGAATTTCTACCCGACCGAGGACGAGTTTTATCAGAACATTCTGGATACGAATGCGGGTTTTATGGAGTTTATATTGACGGCCACGGAGATTGGGCTGAAGGATTGAGATGGCATTGCGTTTATTCAGAGTTTTGGGAATACCATTAGGAAACAGCATTGCATTTCGTTTCTTCGTTGATGTGCATCATTCGAGCGCAGCTTCTCTTTTCAAGAAATCCTCACACTCCTGTAAACATAGCTGGGCCCTCGCCATCAAAGAACTCTTCATCCAACAAGGTAAACAACAGCTTCTGTCCTTCCCACTGTTCCTCGACTGTCCCTCTGATCTGATCCGGCGGCAACACAAAGCCGAAATTGCCTGTATCTCTCAACTCAATCGTGAAGCTCCACTCCGCCCTGCCGTACGCATACACGTGGTCAGGCGCAGTGCCGGTTGTCGTGTACAAAGTCGCGCCGCTGGGACCAAACGTAAAGGTTGTGCTGGCGTTGGAGCTATCACGAATGACTTCGCTCATCATGGACGATGCTTTGGTCCATTTGCCGAGTTCGGGTGCGTAAAGCGTCTCCTTGGCACCAAAGGGGCAGAGAATGTACTGGCCGTAGCTGTGCCAGTCAATGTAGAGCTTGATTCCTTGCTCGTCTCGAATTTTCCTCATGTACGCATCCAGTCCCTGGTTTTCCGGCGTGTCAGACGGTTCTTCGCCACGGTAGACCTGAGAGCAGGGATCGGTTGATGCACCAAGCGGGTTTGCGTCCCAGCCATATTGCCAGTTGCGGTTGATGTCTCGACCATAGCACGTTGCGTTACCAGGGCCTGGTTGCCGGTTCTTTCGCCAGAGGCGCTCGGTTTTTTGGGTGTAGACGAAGCCGTCGGGATTGACGATTGGAATGATGAAGAAGTCGTAACTGTCTAGAAAAGATTGCGTCACGTTGTCGCCGCTGTTGTAACCAGTGACCAACTGCAGCGCGATATATTCATTGACCTGGACTTGTTAGCTTTTCCATGCAGTATATGCATCATGGCTACTTACTGGAGCCGAGATCCACTCTCTCGCATGCACTGTGCCATGGTATAGAATGGCCGGTTTCCCCGGACCATCCGCACCCCACAAGTGCAGCCCATACAAGTCACGCCCTTCGTAAGAAGTACCCGAAGAGATGAGCTCAGAGTTGTCCGGGAACGCGGCGTGAAGATCCTCGAAATACTGCACGTGCTGATCATAATCGTGATAAGTGTCATACCACGACTGATCCTCGACCTGTCTCTTCCAGACCGAATTTTGTGAGGATTCCGCAGTAATGGATTCTCCCAGGTTTTCATGCATGGCATGGCAGTCGAGGTTCAGCTTTTCGAATGCAGCAAGTTGGTCCGGTGAGATGACAACGTCCAAATGATGATCGATATCATGGTTCCACTGATCAAATGTGATGGTAGAGAGTTTGTCTTGCACAGCCTTTAGGTGCTGACCCGTATTGATCCGAAAGACTTTGAACCCATCGTATGAAACCGCACTAGGTGCTCGAATCGCAGCACCTGCTATTACCGAGATCCAAAGAAGGTTGAGGCAGACTGCCTTCATCTTGGCGAGTCGAAAAGTCCCTGTAGAAGTGAAGACTCAGCCGACTATGCGGAACGCTTTAATATATATTTGTTGGCCTGCCCAGCCATTGCGCAAGGCAGACATGACTCGAAGCGTTTTCTTACTATTCTCAATACGTTCAACACGTATTCACGCCATCGACTTGACATGCTACAGCGCCGTGCGGAGTAGTTTGGTGAACAATACCGGGTAGAGGAGTCTTGGACCATATCATCCAAGACATGGTTAATCCCAATCACCTTCCGCATCCGATTTAGCCTGTCATTGGCATTTCTTGTCCCGTTCAATCAACAACGTCATAATGCTGAACCCCGCGTACAACGTGCGGGAGAGTGGGCGGCGAAGAACAAGGCAGCATTGGAGTGAGGAGGTTGCGCCATTTTTGTGCGGATTGGTGAATCCAACTCCCGGGCTAGTGTGCAGCATTTACGATTCGATACATGTGGGCGGGATGCCTTAGAACTAGGCCAGCGCAATAGCAATTTTTTTTTTCCATTAAACACGGCCCTCGCAGTCTCAACAGAAGTGTAATTTGTGCGGATTCGTGGTACCGTATTTTTAATACGACAAGCGTTCAGCTGTTTGTCCATATGGCGAGACAGAACCACCAAGTGTTGGAAGCCCGATTGTCCATGGCTAACAAGTATTTCTGTGAATATTAATCGATCGCGTTCTCGATGACATGAATTGTGTGCAGAGGTAAAGTTGCGGCAATGCCTAACTCGCTATTTAGGACCAATGTCCACGACAAAGACGAATGAGTAACTTACTGTCTGTTGGCGACGCTGGAAACGGTCGCCAGATGAGGATGCAGAAACCAACATTTCAAGACACAGATTGCTGGCAAAAAGTGGCATATCGTCCCCATTGTGTTTATGTGCCTGGCAGGGTACACTTCTCTTACCAGAGTTTCCAATGCTAGAGCGCAACCCCAATTTTGGTTAGTGACGGATCGATCTGGTTTTGTATTGAGGCGTGGAGCACAATCGATGAAGTCGGTCCTTTGTTCGTCCTGTCGTTGACTCGAATAGGGAGGAGAGATGGTGTAGCCTTGTACCCTTCTCAGTGATGATCAAGGAGGGAGCTCCATGAGCTGGCGACCTTTCCTAATCAGGTAATACAGGTGAGGTGTACCAGTTGGTCTGATCAATTGATATCCATGGATATCAAGCTCGGTAATCGCCCACATACGATGATCAAAATCAACAAATCTAATAGGCTAGACAATCGCGGGGCAGCTGCCATACTAATCTGTATACGGATAAGCCCTAACTCCGTCAACTCCACTGGAGCTCCATGGCGTTGGAGTTGAACGCCCTCCATGATCATCACTGGCCCTTCTTAGCCTGCATTCTCCGCGCCCATGCTAGTGAGCTCCTTATTGACCAAATACTGTTCGAGAAGAAGAACCGGCACCATGGCTTCTAGACTACTCGAGGCGAGAGGTCGAGTACCTCGAAGTCGAGGGCAGCGCGTGCGATCCATGCTAAACACATCTAAGTGTGCTCATTAGACTTGCAATTGCCAATACACAGCGAAGAGGTAGCTGTTCCGCCCCCAAGTTTGACATGACCTGCTGCCATTAATTTTGATGTGTGAAGGTTATGGGAGTGAAAACCTGGTAGATACAGTGGCAGCTGCACTTAATGATGTGGAAGGTACGACTGCGTTAGCGCACAACATCGAGCAGGTTCTTCGAACCTGCATCAATACAGAAAAAATCAAAACAGACAGATCACAAGAATACATCTTCATTTTGACGACTGTATAGCCACCCACACTCTTTTACCCCAACATGATGTATGCTCGGCTTCGGCTTTGTTGCGAAACGACGGATGTTGTAGGCGTGGTGTCAACGCGATCGCAGAGCATGACGCCGCGACGCGGGGGAAAGGCAGTACGGGCGAAGGGCCAATTGGATGCGGCAAAGATGGACTGGACGGCCCCGAAAGATATGTGAGAAGCCTCATGTCAGCATAACGTCGTGGGTGTAGGACAGGGCGGTCGAAGAAAGGGAGCAGACGACCACTGCGGGGTTCTCCACTGGACCCAGTACCGGTAAGTTATTCCCATTCCTCGGGTCCAGGCCCTCTGCCGGCGCACCCATCCCAACTCATCATCAACCATGTCCAAACTCGTAAAGGCATTGCGACCGTTCGCTTCCTGCGATGTGAGTCTCGACACCCTCCTCTGCCCTCTACTGTCTAACCGAGCAGATTGGAGGTGAGGCGCCCCACGCGTTCACGCACGCGCTTCGTATCTAATCGGCGTAGACGCCCTCGTGAAGCTCAGGTACCCCCGCGGCGGCTATCTCGATGGCATATCAATCTGGAGCCCGACGCGCCAGGGCCATGGAAGCTCGCCGCGCGCCGTTGGCGAAGCCGTCACGGTGAGGATGGTGGACGCCAAAGACATGTCAGCGCCGACCCCAACAAAGCACTTTGCCGATTGCGCAGAGGCCGACAAGATCATGTACATCCAGCAGCCATCGGCCATGTACTCGGCCTGCTTCGGTGGGCTCATGGCGACGAGGGCGAAGAAGATTGGCGCTGCTGGCGTGGTCATTGACGGTCGCTTTCGGGATATTGAAGAGATACAGGCATTGGGCCTTCCGGTAACCGTTCCTTGGGTTCGCAAAGCAGCAAACTGACCACTCCAAGTTATTCGCGAGGGATAATTCTATCCTGGGGTCGAATACCTTCACAAGAGCCTCGCAGATCAACGTGCCTGTGCAGTTCAAAGAAGACTTGTGGGTCAGCCCAGGCGACATCCTGGTCGGCGATCAGGACGGCGTCGTCGTGGTGCCACCCTCGCTGGTGGACCAGGTAGTCGAGCTGTGCAAGGAGAGGGAGCAAATCGACTGGAAGACTATGCAGGATCTGGAGGCTGGCATGGAAATGGGGCCCACACTCAAGAAGCACCGCTAATGATGCGATTACCTACTGGATGCAAGACGCCCATTTCTGCGCATTGCGTTATTCTCGACCCAGGCATTGCTGTCTTGACTCTACTATGTTCGTCATTGTATCAAATGCTATGTGTCCTCTGGATAGCCAGCGATTATACAAGATAGCTACAGCAACTCAATGCCAGCCGCTTAGCCTCCTCTTCGTCGTCATGCTCCACCAACCTATCTGCTTCTTTTGTTGTAGCTCATTCCACAGCCTTTGTTTCCGAGTAGCATTCCTCCACAGTCAATGGTTTTTACGTCTCTTGACTTCATGTGCTATTCGCTGAACGAGGACGGCGTCAGAGTCGAGGGGCGAGGGTCGAAGGTGCGACAGGATTGGGGAATCTACAGAAGCCTAGGTCAAGTCATCCACTGAGTCTCGTACTGTCCAGAGTTTAGATACTTAGCAAGAAGACTCGTGTACCAAACCCGTACCACCCGTAGTGTTGTCTTTCGCCTCCACGAGGCCCGTCTTGTTATATAGCGTCCGCCAGTGTGTCACTTCTCAATCTTTGTACGCAAAGTCTGCCGGCGGTACATATGAAGTCCCTTGGTAAAGGGCGACGGGCTCGTACGGGCAAACAGATGGATTTCGGGGGTAGGCGGCGGGGTAGCGCGACCGCAAGTGCCGCAAGAACACAGCGATCTCGTCGGCGGGTCTCGAGCTGAGTCTTCATTGTCGAGGAGGGTCTACTGGCTATAGGTTAGTGAGCTCTCACAGAAGTTGGCTGTGTTGACAAAACTCATTGGCCTGGACTGCGTGCGAGCCGCTGCTCCATTTGGGGAGTCGCCGCTTGGAGAGTCGCGACTCGCGGCTGCGGGCGCCTTCCCGCAATCTCAGGCGGCCATGCGAGTATCTTGAAGCAATCTGCAGCCTTAAAATGCTCTCAATGGGTTCACAGGCTGATGGAGCCGTGGACGGACTGCCTGAGAGGCGCCGCTGGGGCTACCTCAGTTCTTCACAACGCTGCGCAGCATGGACACAGAGTGAGGGCACATGCAACTACAGACGGCAGCATGGGAATAAATTGACATAAACGCATTTCCCAGATATGTTATGGCGTGGGCATTGGCTCCTCGTCGCAATCACGGCTACAGTTACACAGCTTCGGGGGCATGAACTAGTATTACGGAAAATGCGAAAGAATCTGCATTCAATTGGACCATAGTGTAGATACGTCTATGATAAACTATCTGCGGAAGTATATCGACAGCAGTGGGCAGCAGTGCACACAGCAGCGGGTCAAGCCTGGGGCAGTGGGGCATGTTACATGTAGGCCCATGCGACACACAGCAAACCACCAACAACAAGAGAATTTCTTCCTCGAAGCCACAGCGAAGAGCCATAGACAACAATGAAAAAAAAAGGGTTTCCAAAGATTCCCTAGCAACCCGAAGGCCACTAGAAGCAGTCATCATGGTAGTTTTCAACTAGCAAAAAACCTGTCTCAGACGAATCTTCACTGACAAGGTTAATGCCCTAGAAATTGTTAGCAAAGCACAGTTGAAAGTTGCCAGGGAGGGAACGAACCATGCACTAGGATGGAGAAAGAAGGAAGGTGCCAGGAGGAGGCGGCCATATATACTCCCCCCCAGGGCCCGTGCACTAGCGCCGCGCTAGTGCACGTGGCCGCGACGACGGACGACTATACCTGATTCGGGCGGCGGCGGGGGAGGTGGAGCTTCTGGAAGGTCAGGCAGTTGCTGCCTGGGCGCTAGTAGAGTCTCGTGGCCGCGGGAGCTGCAGGCGAGGGAGGTGGAGGCGATTGTCGCCTGGCAGGGCGTTTGCTGCCGGCTTAAAAGGTCACGCCGCCGTCTTTTTGGGGGTCACTGTTTGCTCCTGGGCCGCCGTGTATGCTCAAAATGCTGCCCACAGGCCGTAGACCGGCTTGGAGGCTGCCGAGGGTGAAGCACTTGAGAAGAGTTGACGCTCTCCTGTCTGACCTGGGCCTGCTCATGTAGCCAGTTCAATGTTTGCAGATCTGAAAATGAACAATACAAGCATGATTTTTGAGTTGATTTACTATTTAGCAGAGTAACAAAACAGTTTCAACACCTCCCTTGCAGTGCAGAATGACCAGTCTATGAATAGGTCCATGGGATGTCAGACACCCCTATCACGGCCTTTGCCCGCGTCACTTTCTGTCCTGTGTACCAGAGACAGCATGCCCCGCTGTGGACTTCGAGAGGACAACCTTTTCTCATCCTCACTCGTAGTCCCGGTTCTGTATTTCGAGGGCGTGGGCCCTATTTGCCAATCAAAAGCTCAATTCCCAGAAGCGTGATGCGAATTTCAATCAGCTGCCAGAGGCAATATGGACGGGTGGACCGTCGACTGCCAAAATAGAAACCCGGACGATATATTATTGAGTGCTGTGTTTGTCCTCACTTTCGCGATATCCCAGAGCCAACCCTCCTGGGGAAGGTCCGACAGCGCAAACAACGCGTCGGCGTTGACGTCATCCCTGGGCCCCACGGCTGCCCACGACGTAGCGTTCTCAACACACGAGACGTGTAGCTTCCCCTTCTCCAACGCGATTACAAGGTCCTATCTTTCGGTGGCATCGAGAACGCTTTTCTTTGGGAGCATGATACTGTGCTAGTGTTCCAGTCTGTGAGCGGTGCGGAGCCACGGAGGAACAACTTAGCGTGCACTATGGTATCCTCGCCATGAATCTGGTCATCTTTAAGACACCTTCGTGTTGGCCTCGAGGGCAGAGCCGAGGCCAAGGCATGAAATCAACTGCGTCGAAGCCGTCCTCGAAATATCGAGAGAAAGAGTCGGTCTCAGCGCTTGTACACGAGTCCGTCGTCCCCACCCCGCGACTAAACCATCCGTCCTCTCCAAATGCTGCTGTTCGGCAAGTTGCGTTGTGCCAGATTCGTTCAAGGGATGCCACTGGAGGTCATGACGAGCAAGAGCTGATCCATCGAGCTTTTGAATGCAGGACAAAGTTCGAACGCTCGATTGGAAGTTGCCCAGCACGAGAAACACTTGGCTCACTTGTGCGCCATAGCTAGCTGCATGGATGTTATTATATCAAGGGCCAGAGGTAGATAGCTGGGGATGTGAAGAATTGTGTTGAAAGGTGACAAGTATAGTGAGTGAAGGGGCAGTGGAAGTCGGCTCGGCTGCAGAGCTGAATTTTCGCGACGACTCGACCCAGTTTCCTGCAAATCTCTCTGGCTCAACAACACAATCACCCCAACTTCACAACATACATTCAACCCATGTCAACAGTCCATTATGTCTAATCCATTCCTACCCGCCCCGCCTTCGGCGGAGGCCACTGGGCTTTTGCGCGCCTTGAACGACGTCCCAAAGCCCAGACGACCCTTGATCCAGGAATTGGAGACACGCGACAATGATGAGCCAGCCTTCCTTCTCCGGGCCTCTTCCTCTTCCGCACAAACAGCTCAGACACCCTCGAGCCTAAATCTGAGCGATGACAACACTGGTAGAGCTCCTGAAGGCCGTGTATCAGCTCCAGATTTGACACCAGTTTCCACCGCCACGTCCACCACGCTATCACCTCAGCTCGGCATCCGGATTCCTCCAACTACCCTCCTGCCTCTCCACTGCGTGCAAGTTCAGCTTCCGCGCTAGGATCCAGTCACTGGGGTATTCGGGAGAAACTATGCCGAGTCCTACAATAGCATGGCCGCTGTGAGCCGGAAGCCTCCGATGGGAGAACCAGGTGTTCCTCGCACTGAAGCCGAAAGGTGTGTCATCGTTTGCCGGCTCCGCGACGTTTTCCTCGACGACACCAAGTGCCTTGATATTAGAGAACGTCCGGTCTTCAGGCGGCATTGGGGCGTATATGCGCAGGAGGCATATAAGAAATGGCAGGTGAATCGTGTGTGTTGGGAGGTCCTGGTAAGTCGAAGCGGGATGCAACATTGTGTTCAAATGAGAACTGACGGCCGTAGCGCGAGGCGGCCAATCTGCATACACAGGGCTTCTTTAGTCCCGTCTTCGAGGTAGATATGGACAAGCATTTGACCTTTGAGAACCGTATTGCATGGATTCAGGAGCTATTCTTGGTAAGAATACTCTCCTTTATTCGGCATGAAAGCGGCTAATGAGGTCGAAGAGGTGGAAGTCTACATGCGATGCTGTCATGCGCGGAGAAAAGCTCGTCTGCTATGTGCTTGGTCCAGCCTCCTGGCTCACGGAATTGAATTCGATCAAGAATAGGAGCGAAAAATATAAGGAGCGCAAACGGAATAAGCAGATGGCCGGCCGTGCTGCCCAGCAGCAGCTTCAAGCCCTCCAACCCAGCGAAGATCGAAACGCGGAACAAGGGAGCAACGACGTAGAGCAGAACCATGCAAGCAATCAAGCCGGCATGAACATGAGGTTGATGAACGAGCCACTCGCATCTTCATCTGCTACTAGGACGCAGTTAGACAACGGCCGTGCTGCTCAGCAGCAGCTTCAAGCCCTCCAACTCGGCGAGCGGAACACGGAACATAAGTTAGGGGCGATGGCGTGGAGCAGGGTCACACAAGCAATCGAGTCGATATGAACATGAGGTTGATGAACGAGCAACTCGCATATTCAGCTGCTCGAGCTACTCTAGCTGTAAGTTTGTGTGTGGATTGGTACAAGTGTATTGAGTATGATACAAGTGTGGTGTATGTGTGATGAGATGTCTGCTCCGTGTGTGTAGGAGAGATGGCTGGCGAGCAGCCTTATGTACATGATGATAGGTCACGAGGTAACCATGTGACCTGGACTTACACCAGCTGCTCAAGCTTTTCCAGCTGCTCGAGCTACTCAGGCTGCTCGAGCTATTCGGGCTCCTTATAGGTACAACCCCAGGTTTGTTGACGGCGTTAAGCAAATCGAGTCTTCGCCTTCTCCTAGGAATCACACGGTACAATCGTCTTATCCCGCGAAGCCCACGATACCTTCGTCTTCTCCTACGGATCTCGCGCGACAGCAAAGACAAGTCCCTACTTTCCAAGTCTCTACCGCGGCACCTGCTTCAATGCCAATCACAGCTTTCCACGCTCCATCCTCGTCGTCTCTTGGTCGACTTCAAGTTCCTCGAGGTGGCTTGTCTCCCTTACCTCCGGCCCCAGTGAGCACAGCAGCGTCGTCGGCATCGCCAGAACTCCCAGTTACTCGTGGCTTGCTTTCCTCATCTCCGGTTACAGCGAGCACAGCAGCGTCATTGGCACAGCCAAAGCCAGTCATTGGCATGTGGGGTCTCCCGGTTGACAAGAAACGTAAGGTGGCATCCGATCCATCCTCTTCGCTGCAGCCAAAGCGCGCTCGCTTTCCATCGCCAGTGTTCATCAAAGCCATGCCTGTGGTCATCAAAATCGAGGAGACTGAGGAGGAGGAGGAGACTGAGGAGAAGAGACTGAGTGGGAGTAGAATGAGTCGAAGGAGACTGAGTCGGGGGAGGACTAGTTGGGGGAGAACAACTCGATAGGAGGAGAACGGCATGGGGAGAACAACGAGATGGTGGGAGCAACTACATGTGGGGCATTTGATGGGATGGTCAGAACACAATCGGCATCTGGGACTGTGATGTGGGTGTTCGCCTCGTGATTTTGAATGGGATGGTCGAAGTCAAAAAAGCTAGAACTTAGAAAACCCACCCAGAATGCAACAGAAAACATCTTTCATGCCTTAGTCCAACTTCCGCGCGGTGCTTTTGCTGTGTCCATTTCCGAGGGAGGCGCGAGGGTGGTGCTGAGGAGTAAAGTGGAGAGGATTTTGAGGAGGTGTTTTATGGTGACGGGGTTTGGATTGGAAGATTGTGAAGAGTTAGGTTTGTCCTTTGATATTGATTGCGCTCCTACTTATATATCGTTGCGATATTCGGTGTACACAGAGCATTCGTCAATAGAATATAGAGATGCCGTTTTTACAGAATAAGAGCCGCTTAGACTTTTAAGGAGAAGGAGCTACCTTTATATCAGACCTATTAGAATATATAAAGGTCTACTCAGTATTCTCCTTAGAAACGGTCGGTCGATCTTTAGCCGAGGGAGGAGAAGAAGAAGGAGAATCGTGAGGTTATTTGTAAAATTGACGATGTCCAGACGAGGGGGGATCGTGTCATAATGACTGCTATTGCTGAGTTGTCGAACTGTGGCCGACCAGCACGTCCAAGCATCTGCATAACTTCCAGTTCTGAATACTCTTGCATACCGTTTTTGATAAAAGTGACCGTATTCTTGATGATAACGAAATAGCAGGGCAGATTGACGCCCACTGTCAGCCAGAGTGAAAGCGTAGGGGCAACCCATGCACACCGCCTTGAGTCGAACCCAACATCACCCTTTGAATGAGTCGCCGCCTTCACTCGCTACAATAGTGCGCTTTCACAATAGCGCCAAGCTTCGAATCTTTACCTCTTGATTCTACACCGTCTCCCTCTTCTTCTTCTTCCACTCCAATTTCATCTCTGCTACCTCTTCTAGCACAACTTCGGCGCTGAACTTGTTCTCTCGTTATCCACTGTCCCATCTGCTCAAGACATTGAAGCCGTTCTCTATCTCCCCAGTTCGTCCCACCGATCCGGCAAAGCTTCCATCGTCGAGCTTGTTCTACCGTCCACCACAATCTGCTCTTGAGACTTCAGAATGTCGAACCAACTGCCCACCACCAACTCCCCCTCCGCAGAAAACCTCTCCTACCAATTCAATGCCCCCTTTGGCTACCAAGTCGACGTCCCCCTCGACTACCAATTCGACTCTCCCATCGGACAAGACGCCATAAACACCCCCGTCCCGCTCGCTATTCAATCCGCACTTATGCCAGCCCCAGGTTCCTTCGAGCAAGGTTTCATGAACCCCCCCGCCCCGCTCCCCGGTCAGTCCACACCTATGCCACCCCAAGGCCCATTCGGACAAGGTTTCATGAGTCCCCCCGTCCCGCTCCCCAGTCAGTCCGCATCTATGCCACCCCCAGGCCCATTCGGACAAGGTGTCGTGAGCCCCCCCGCCCTGTTCTCCGTTCAGTCCGCACCTACGCCACCCCCAGTTCCCAAGGACGCGATGGAGGCTCATGAATTCCTACAAGCAGTACGCTGGGAGCCGACCGGACAGACAACGGGAATGCCGCAGAACGCATCAGAGCGCCAGCTCTGGGTCGACTACCTCGTCAACGCGTTCAGCGACGTCAAATTCGTCGCAGACGCTCGATACAACAGGGAGCTCCACCGGTTCCTCCCCAACTCTCCCATCAAGTGGACGCTCGCGGAGATGACTGCCGTCGCCCACCACTGCGTCGCAAGTCCGCAGCATATGTATTGGTAGAGAGTTGCTCGCTGATATTATTCCCAGGACTTGGCCATCACAATTCACACCCGCGGCTTGAACGGCTTGTGGCTCCGCTGTGCAGAGAACGTTCCGACGCCTGCAGACACCGCCCTCAACTTCAGCGAGCGTCTCCAAGCCCTCGCCAAATACGCCTCCGTGAGTAATTCCACCTTTGAGAGAGGGTTTCGAGCTAATGGAGACATTAGCACTTCAAGAAGGGTGCCGATCAAGTGCTGTGCATGCAGTACATCGACACCCTCATGGCCAATCCGCTGCGCGCCTACGAGGAAGCCCGCCGCCAAATCGAGAACCTCGTCGCCCAGGAAAACGCCCAGCGCCTCAACCAAGGCCGCTAGAGGCAGGGGGTGATGGCCCTGCCTCTGCGCAGCCCCGCGACCTGGCTTCTGCTGGTGGTGAGGGGTTCAGGCGCACAATGTGCATGGTACGGTGTTTCGGTGTGTGGTTTCCGGGGAGGGTCGGGGGCGTTTGGGCTTCCAAGAAAGGCTGTCACAGGGTACTAGCCCTTAGAACTAGACAATGACCTTCCTGCTTGATTTCCTGTGCTTGTGGCCCTTGTTTGGTGAAATGGTCCTGCCACAAACCAATCTACTTTTGGCTTTGCTCTGATCCTCGACGAAAACCATGGAGCTTTTGAGCTTGCCCAGAAGAGTTTGTCCCCGTGGATTCAGATCGTGACCCTCTGTGATGTCATATAGCTCATATCAAGTCATTGACATATTGTTTCCCTTTGGTGAAAGGGCAGTTTCCTGGGAGTCATTTGAGCGCCTGATTTCTATTTACATTTCCCTGAAGCAGTGACCGAGTCTGAGCACCTTATAACTGCGCCGCTGCTCCATCTTCTTTCTTCCTTTATCGACACACCCACAACAACCTCTTTCCTTCCGAGACAATCTTCGCAGTTGTATATACAAACAAACACCTCAGCTCCTTATATATCCTCCACAAACAACTCTCTACATCAACCTGAAGATGAGCGACAACGCCAACCGATCAGCTCCATCGCGGCGGAGCAGTCGTCTCCAAGGAGGTGAAGGGAACAATCCGAATCAGCCGCCCCAGACTGTAAGCTCTCCGCCTTCCTACACGGTCTTTCGGCGCTCGCATTAACCTCCGAGCAGCAGAACGTCTCACAGAACGTCGCCCAGTTGCCCAACTTGCCGACAGCACCCTCTACGAACACCGGTGCCGTCGATCCGTATCAAGGAACGGCATTCGCATCGAACCCGAGCTCAAACCAACCGCAGCAGGGTGAGGGCTTCTCAATGGACAACACTCCTGGCGTGTTCGTCTTTGACGAGCGTGATGAGCTTCCGGAGAACTGGGAACAGTTCTTCAACTTGGAGGCACCAGCTCGGCAAGCATCTCTTCCTCCTGGCCCCTCTCAGCAAGCGCCCTCAGCACCGGCTGATCAGACAATGACAAATCCTGTCCATCGGTTGCCGCGTTCCCTAGCAGACGCTCGTCAGTACCTCAACGTCGTCCGCTTCCAACCGACCCTCTCCGCTGCAGAAGCTCTTCTTCCGCAGAACGACAACGACAGGCAACGCTATGTCAACGAGATTGCTCGTGCTCTGGGCAACACCAACAACACGGGCGACTCTCAATCGCACCCAGATGTCTTCCAGCGGTTCTCGAACCCGAACCGAGGTGGCAAGTACAGCAACCACGACATCGTCGCCATTGCCTGGATCGTCGTGGACTTTTGCGAGCGCCTGTACAAGGTGGGGTTCAATGGAACCTTCTTCAAGAGCTTCGAGATCAACGACGAAGACAAAGCCCTCGACTTCCCTCGACGCATCGCGGCCTTTTGTCGGTACGTGTCGAAGTTCAAGAACGGCGCAGAGCATGCCGTCAACGGGCGTTTCATCAAGGAGATGCTCGCAGAGCCTCAGCTATACATGAAGCATGCCAACCAGGGCGCTGGACTGTGGATGACCAATCGCGACCGGCAGGCTGCTATTCGTCAGCAGCAGCTTCAGCAACAGCAACAGCAGTTGCAGCAGGGGCTGGCCCAACAGCAGCAGCAGCAGCCGCAATTGCAACAGGGAATGAGCCTACAGCAACCTCTTCCGCAGTTCCAGCCTCCGTTCGCCGCCATGGATCCGAATCCTTCCTACGTTTTAGGTAGGGGACGTTCCCTCAGCATACCGAACGTGCCAGCATCTCGAGGCCGTTCGATGTCAGGTGGTGGCATACACATTGGGGGAATACTGAACACTCGTCCCACGAATCCCTCGCCTTTGGGTTCGCGCCCCGGTGGTGGCACACAATTCCGGTTCCAGCCACCGTATGTTCCACGGCCGGCTGCCACTCAGCCGCGAGGCTTGACTCAACCCAGCGGCCAAGGGCAACAGGAGAAGATCATGATCGACGATGATGATGATGAGGAGGAGGAGGAGGAAGAGGAGGAGGAGGAGAATGTGTAGAATTGCGATTGGTACAGCGTGGTGGATCTCAGGCAGATAGGCATTAGGACCTGAACTCGGAACTCTCCCTCAAGGAGTCAGGTCAGCCAACAGAACCGGGATCTCGAGATACTTACTCGAACGAAGCTTATCTCCTACCGTACGAGATGAAGCAAAGCAGCGTGGCAGTGAATTAGGCCTTGCCATAGGTCTTTTCTTCGTCAAACATTAGTATAGATAAATTTGGCAAAATCTTTCCTAACCATACCTCGTGCAATATGCCTTGAACGTGATTCCCTGAACCCATAAAACCACAAGCTAAGATTGAGACATTTAGTAAAGCTGTGGCAAGTACCGAGGACGAGACGAGTACATCGAGTAGACTCAGTGATTCGTGATTGCAAATAGAATTCGCAGACACAAAAACCATCCAAAGCACTTTATTCCGACGCAGCGTTCCTCTACGACTGATATGATCCTGCTCTATATCAGCCATGCACTACAGCACTCTACACACAAACACACCTCTCTCAATCCCCCCCTCCATACCTCCACGTTCATGTTCTAACAATCCATCCCCAACCCCTCAAACACCCCCCCAAACGCCTCCCTCCACTTCCCCACCGCCGTCTCCGCAAACCCTTTACCCGCCACCTCCTTCTCCCCCTCCCTCTCCAAGCCCCCCAGCACCTCCTCCACATACTCTCCCACCCCCACCATCTCCGGAACATGCCCCCCAAACTCCCTATGCACCTCCTCCCGAAACGCGCCATCCAACCCCGTATCCACATACGGCGGCACCAACTCCACGACCCCCAGATTCCCCCTCACCACCTCGCCCTGCCGCGCTACCTGCTGCCTCACCAACACAGCCAGACTATGTATCCCGGCTTTGGCAGGACAGTACGCTGGGAACAGGCCGAGTGGCACGAAACCTAGGCCGCTGCCGACGAAGATGAGGTGTGTGGGTTTGTGCTGGGCGAGGGAGGAGAGGTGTGGGAGGAGGGTTGTGCAGAGGAGGAGGGGGGCTGTGAGGTTGGTGGTGATTTCGTTGGTGATGATGGATTCTTTCCCAGCGGTGTTGTCGAAGAAGGAGAAGAAGTGCTGGATACCAGCTGTCAGGATGATGGTGTCGATGGCGGGGAACTTTTGGAGGAGGGCGGTAGATGTGGGGATGAGATTAGTTAGGTCGGAGATATCCCATTGCACGGTTTCGAGGCTAGGGAGTTCGGTTGCGAGGGCGTTAAGGCTGATGAGTAGGGCTTAGTGGAGGGAAGAGGAGAGGAGCAGGGGGGATTGCGTACCGGTCTTGACGGCGGCCGGTGATGATGACTTTCTTGCCCAGGTCGTGTAGACGGCGGGCGAAACCTTCGCCGATGCCTGAGGTGCCGCCGACGATGAGGACTGTATTGATTGTGTCGAGCATGATGGATAGACAAGTAGATGAGTCTTTTGACTGGATTGAACAGGCAAGGCGTGATACTCGAGCTTTGCACTAGTGTTTCCTTGGCCGGTTTTGATGCTATTCTACACAAATCTAGCGTTCTTTTCAATACCAATGTCATGAACACTAGACTACTCTCTCGTCCGGCTCGACAGTCAATATCACGTTTCCAACCGGACAAGATCGAAAGTTTCTTCTCCGGACTCGATCTTTCTGGTTAGTCCACAGTCTTCGTCCTCGTACTTGGCGGACTTAAGGTATCGGCCGAGGGATGCCTCTCGCATAAGGCCTGAACATTTTCCTCTTCGAGACTTTTGAAAATCCGAGAGTGCTTCTGAAGCGTTGATTCACTCTCCGCTTTCAAACAGATGACGATGGAATCTTGATTGCCGAGCTCGAAATGTTTCCCGAGTGCCAGTTCAAAGGTCGTATACTTTGCCTATAGTAGCATGGTATGATGGACATGACTTCTTGCATGAAGCGCTCCACAGACAGATCAGAATCCTGTCGACGAATCAACCAAGAACCCAGCACTCGAAGGGCCCTCCTCAACGAGCTGACATTGCGACTGCAGCAATTGGGTCTCGATCCATGACCAAAGCGATGCTCTATGCTGATGATCATGGTTGCCGGAATTTGGACGGAGTTAGTAGCCTGTCAAAGAGTCGGCTCAAATGGTGCTGGCGTCAGCAAAACACAATCGTGTTGAGGACGCAACAGAATGTTCGAGGCAATGGAAAAAGGCAGGACAGAAGACGATGAAAACACGGTGCTTGCAACATTACAGGAGCACAGGACGAAGGACAACATCGACCGAGATGAAACGGAACACGCGCCAATCAAAGCACTAGAATTGCGAGAAGACGGGCCAATCAGAATGGCGACATTTACCACAACAGTCAAGTTGAAGCTGGTTCTCCCATTGCTTTCAATGCTACAGACATTCTCAAGATCCTACTTTTGGTAGGATCGCAGTCCGCATTCGACTTTCCTCGAGCCCCTCGATCCCTCGAAGCCTCGAGCTCCGACTCGGCGGTGTCCTAGGCCTCAACGTTTTTCAACCTGCACGTTATCAACGCTTACGCTACCATCATAGCTTGCTCGTCTCACCAGCAAGCGCAATGCACTCGATCTCGACGGGCACACCCTTGGGCAGCTGCTTGACGGCCACACAGCTTCGGGCTGGCTTGTGCGAGAAGAACTTCTCGTAGGTGGCGTTCATCTCGGCGAAGTTGGCCATGTCGTCGAGGAAGACATTGCACTGGGCACATCAACTTTACATCCCCTCAAGGCATATCTCATCATGTACCTTGACGACCTTGGAGATGTCGCTGCCCGCCGCCTTCAGAATGGCAATGATGCTGTTGCAGCAAGCGGCCGTCTTGTCTCCAATATTACCCTCGACCGGGTTGCCGTCCTTGTCATAGGGAATCTGGCCAGAGACGTAGATGGTTGGGCCAGCGATAATGGCTTGCGACTGGAATCACTTGCAGTCAGCATCCGACGGCAGTCAGTGCAACAACACGACTATCGATGTGGCTTGCAGAGTCATGCTGAAATTGTTCTCGAACACGGGAGGAACGCACGTAAGGGCCGGCGGCTGCTATGATTAGTACAGCTCAGTCATGCGAGGGAGGGGTGGGCATTACGCGCCATGGCATCCGCCGTGAGGACCTTTTTCATCTCGGCCATGGTGCGGGCAGGAGCTTGGAGTGGAGGCAATTGGAGAGGCAATTGGGGTCGCAGGACGGAGGCTGAGGCTCTGCAAGACGAGAAGCGTAAGAGACGGCGTCGCAGAAGACGTGTCGCAAGAGCAGAAGACATGATGGCTATCGACGGCGGAAGCACTCCCGAAGCCCACCACCACTGTCCGTCCACCGTCCACCGGCCTATTGCTCATTAGGAAGGTGGGGGCTCCGCGCATCGGAGGCAGCCAGGGCGCAGCCAGGGCGCGGCCAGGGCAGGGGTGGTAGAGAGGGCCTCGCGTCGAGGGGCAGCGGCGCCAGGCCCATAATTCTCTGATTCGCACCCATTCACTCAGTGCCGTAGCAGGACGAGAACAGTATTCCGGCATGCTGCCCATGGCGTACAGGAGATTTTAGAAGCCGAAATCACACCGCCGCCGTCTATATACCCTTGCCATTGGAAGAGAGAAAAGCCAGCCCGCCAGCCCAAAAGGTATTATTAGCTGGAGAAGAAGTGTAGACCACCAATGCGCCGTCCCATGCAGCCAGCCTCTATCAAGTTATCAGTGAAATGATTCAAATGACCCAAAGCACCCCCGTCACTGGCTCGCCAGCAGCGAGTAGACGGGCGCGTCGAGCTTTGCGCGCCCTTGCAGGAAGTCGAGCTCGATGAGAAACACATAGCCAAGTAGCGATCCGCCCAGCTTCTTCACCAGGGAGCCCGCGGCGGCTGCCGACCCGCCTGCGCCGTGTCAGTCCGCGAACATAGATGCCCAGGTAGATAGGGCTGTAGGCCTACCGGTCGCGATGAGATCGTCCACCACCAGCACCTTCTGGCCCGGCTTGATGGCGTCGCCCTGCATCTGGAAGAAATCCTCGCCGTACTCCTTCTGGAACGACGCCGTCTCGCAGGGCCCCGGCAGCTTCCCCTTCTTCCTCACGGGCACAAAAGACGCGCCGATGCGCATCGCCAGGCTGGGGCCGAACAGGAACCCGCGCGCATCCAGGCCCACCACCACGTCGGGCGTGTCGTATGTCTGCGCGACGTGCAGCTCGAGGGCGCGGATGAGGTCGGCGTGCAGCGACGCGTCGGCGAAAATGGGGAGGATGTCTTCAAAGAGGATGCCCGGCGAGGGGAAGTCGGGGAACTGGCGAACGGCCTGCCGCAGCCTCATCTTAAGACGGGCTGCAGTGTATCCAGCTAGGTCAGCGTGTGTGCTCAATATTGTATACAAGTACAGTCCATGGTCATTCCACACATGGCGGGGCTTGCAGCGGGACACACGACTTACCGAGTTCGGCGGCGGCGGCGGCACTGGCGGCGGGCTGTCCTCCTTGGGAGGCATTGGACGTGGACGTGGACGTGAGCGTGAGCGTGGGATCGGGCTGATGCGCGGGCGGGTGGGCAGAGGTGCACTTGTCGGGCGCGCTGGACATGGTGGAGGAGAAGAAGAGGAAGGGGAGCGGAGGGGGATGCACGGCGGGCTGCGGGTCAGAAAAAGGTGACGCGAAAACAAAAACAGTCAGAGTCTGGAAGGTAGAGGGTCCGCAAGGATGCTGCACCCTTCGCTGGGGGGGGGGGGGGGGCTGGGCCCGTCCTTGGAACCGTGGGATGAGGGTATTAATTGGCGTGAGGTCGACCACCCGGGCTAGCCCCCCTCAGTGAAGTGTGCCCCCCCCCCCCTTCTCCCCGATCAGATACATATGCACATATGCACGCCCGCCGCCCTGGCCGCCGTGAAAAGACACAGTCAGGTCCAAGGGAGGGTAGACAGTGGGACGAGCGGACCACAGGCAGCCAGTTCCGCCGGCGAGCTGAGCGGTGCGCAGCGGTGCGATAAGCCAGTCGACTCTTCACATGTGGCTCCCAACAAAAAAAAAAAGCCCGCTACCAGCGCGGTTCACCGCCCGCCGGTGAGGGAGCGAGGGCGAGGGCTGGGACTGAGCAATCTATTATTCATATCATCAGCGCGAGTCGACGTCGACTGGTGACATGCAAGCTACGTGCTGCTGGGCCTGTAATACTTGTATTACACCTTGATATGAGATAAACGCCTCCAGCCGTGAAACGCCTCTTCTCCACATTAAGCACGCCACCCTGCAGCCCGCTGAGCCCGCTGCAGCCACACGGTGCGTGCAAACGCGTTGACGGCGAGCCCATGGCCCATCGATCCGAGGGGGGAGCATGGCATGGCGTGTGCAGTACATGTAGCCATGTACCTCATCACTCGATGTCTACCGACCACTCTATTTTGAGACTTTTTCTGCTGCGAGGCACTCCCGTCTGCTCGTCGGCGGCTAATTCAAAGGGCCTCGCTGCGCCGTAGATTGGCTCTCGAGCGCTCGAGGTGCTTGCTGCGGCGCTGTTGTTGGCTCGCGGCATCTGAATCCATCCGAACATCCTCGGGACCGGCGTCCGTCCACTGGCACACTGCCCACCCACGGTACTCGCCCGCCGCCAGCCCCTCCCTACCCGCGCTGCAGAGGCCCCTCTCCGCATCTGCCATTGCTGTCGCAGCTCCAGAGCCACCCGGGGGCCGCTCGTCCTGCGCCAGGGTGGATGCCCAGGTGTCGAGGTCCAATCACGTGACGACGCATTTCACCGTCCCCACACGTCCATGTTGCGCACCACGCACGCGTCCGCCGTCCCCCTCTGCACTAGCCTGCCCACCTTGAACACCGTCTCGCCGTGCTCCTGCAGAATCTCGGTGGTCCGGCTGGCCTCGCTCCCGCTGACGACCAGCACCATGCCGAGGCCGGTGTTCCATGTTCGGCAGAATTCGGTGTCGTCGACGCGGCCCGCTTCTTTGAGCCACTTGAACACGCCCGGCACGGTCCACGCCTGTGCATCGAGTTCGGCCGCTAGCGAGTCCGGCAGGATGCGCGGGATGTTCTCGAGCAGCCCTCCGCCGGTGATGTGGGCCATGCCCTTGACCAGGCCTTTGCGTGCAGCAGCCAGCAACGGCCGCACATATATCCTGGTCGGCGCAAGGAGACTGGCGCCCACCGTTTCACCCTGGCTCCACGGCGCGTCGTCATGGAACGACAGGCCCTTCCGCTCGATGATCTTGCGGACCAGGGAGAAGCCGTTGGAGTGCACGCCGTTCGATGCCAGGCCCAGCAGCACGTCGCCCTCGCACATGTCCTCCTTGTGTGGCAGGATCCTGTCCTGCCGCCGGATCGCGCCAATGGCCGCCCCGCCTGCGTCGTACTCGCCCTTCTGATACAGGCCCGGCATCTCTGCAGTCTCGCCTCCAACGAGCGCGGCCCCGGCCTGTCGACACCCATCGGCGACGCCGCTGACGAATGCCGCTGCGCTCTTGACGTCGAGCTTGCTGGTCGCGTAGTAGTCGAGGAACATGAGCGGCTCCGCGCCCTGCACCACCAGGTCGTTGACGTTCATGGCGACGAGGTCGATGCCCACCGTGTCGTGCTTGCCCATCTCAAAGGCAATCTTCAGCTTTGTCCCCACTCCGTCGATGGCTCCCACGAGCACCGGTGGCTCACTGTAGCCGGCGCGCTGCAGGTCCAGCAGGCCGCCGAAGCCTCCAATCTCCGCGTCGGCGCCAGGTCGTCTGGTCTTGCGCACCGACTCTTTGATCTGCCTGACCAGGTCATTGCCAGCGTCGATGCTGACGCCCGCCGATGCGTACGTGAGCGCCTCTTCTTGCACTTGCAGCGACGGCGTCGAGGGGGTCGGTGGGGTCGGCCGAGTCACCGTGGATCCATCCTCGGCAGGCTCCAGCAGCTTCCAATCGCACGTGATGCCCTCTTTCTTGAACTGCTCCAGCAGGTGGTCCGCAATGGCGTCGAAGTTTTCGGTCGCGAGTGCCAGAATGGTCGGGCCGGCGCCAGACAGACAGATGCCCAGCAGGCCCGGATGCGACTGGGGCGTGACCGATTGCAGGATATCGGTGAGGCCTGGGATCAAGCCTTTGCGGTAGGGTTGATGGAGCTTGTCCTGCATGGCCGTGTAGATGTTCTCTGCGTCTGGGGGCGACTCGCCCAGCGCATACGTGAGCAGGGCCAGGCGCTGCATGTTGAAGATGGCGTCCTGGCGCGAGTACTCGGTGGGGAGCACTGCTCTTGCCTTGGCCGTTGCAACCTCAAAGTCTGGGATGATGCAGATGCACTTGATCTCCGAGGCCCACCTGAACTTCTTGAAGTGGCCGATGTTGTATGGCGGCTGTGGCGGCTGCAGCCCCGTGTCTTTTCCTCCAGCGGGCTCGGGCAACACCTCGCTCAGAGGAATCTCCATGCGCTCCGTATCCTCTTTGGAAAGCTCGTTCAGGTATGTGCCCACAAAACCCCCGTACAAAGCAGCCGCGATATTGTCCGGGTGGCGCTCCTCCATCAAGCAGTAGTCCAGCATCCTCGCCTTGGAGAGCTGCAGCTTGCCCACCTCGTTTGCCAGATTCACGCCCGCGACGATGGCCGCGCCCGACGACCCCAAGCCCCGTCCGAGGGGAATGGGGTTGTTGATGTGAACATGAGTCTCGGCGGGGAAGGCGCGGATGCCGTTGCAGCGTAGCACGTAGACGGCGGTGCGGGTGATGAGGTTGTCTTCGGCGACGAGGGGGACCGATTCTGCGTTGACGCCCTCGTATGTTATGCGGCAATTGAGCGAGTGTTCGGAGCTATCCTTCTCACTGACGGTGACGTGGACCTCGAGGAAGACGTTGAGCGCAAGCCCAATGACGTCGAACCCAGGGCCAATGTTGGCCGACGAGCAGGGCACTTTGATTACAGTCGCCATGGAGCGCATTCACCAGAGCCTGGGGGTGGATGATCGGGCGGGGAGGGGGGGGTGAATAGCTCGAGTATATTTCTCGAGGCGGCGCACGTCGCACAGAAAATATTTAGAAAATGTCCCACGTCGGCGCACTTGTCCTCCGATGTCGCGGGGAAGGTCAGCCCGCGCTAGAGAGCGGTGGGGGCAATGGGAGAAGGCCGTGCCACAGTTGTGCTGAGTGCTCTCTTCGTTTGATTCCTCGATTCCTCGATTCCCCCGTCCACTGTCAATCGACACAAACACCTCCCCCCATGACATAACGTCGTCGATGCCTGGCCGCTAGCACCGCACATCTAACGGGAAATGGCCTCCCAAGGTCTGACACACGTTCGGCGCCCTTGCAAACGAGCACCGCCACACCGCCATCGCGAGCGAGGGGCTTCACCACGATGCATTGCTGGAGCTCTCGACGTGGCATGGCGGGAGGCCGCCCAGCTTGTCCACTCATGACTGCAGCTCTCCTGGCGGCCCCGTGCCCAGGCATGGAGGCAGAAACGCCCCGGCCGTGAGCGCACTGTCGGGAAAGTTAGGCAGCCTTCGGAAGTGCACTTTGGCCTCCCCATCCCCACCCTGTTCAGAGTCAACAGTGACTGTCCGGGGCTCATCAGGCAGCAAGCCGCCAGGGTACTCGGTACAAAAGGCTTTTCGTGTGCTCCACGTTTGGGATTGCTCAACAACCGTCAATCTCCTCTGCGCTTGCTGCCATTACTTTCGCGGCACAGTGCGCCTTCTTCCACGGGCCCTCTGATTTCTGACTCACCGGTCTGCCTTTACTGAGCGTGCCTGCTTTCTTTGCCATCTGCGTCATTCATAGTCGTCCAGCCATCCTACCTGAACCATGCCGGGCTCAGTCCATGTGCAATCAGACTCGTCTGACGTCTCCTCGTCCGACTCCTCTGTATTAGACGGCGAGCGCAAAACCACGAATGGACTTGTGCTGTATGAAACCAACGGCACCACCCATGGCAAGGTGGGAGCCGACGGTGCGCCTGGTGAATCAGTCGAGGATGAAGCTACGGTGGAAGACAAGTACGTGAAGCCCTATCTACACAGCGCAAAACATGCTTTAACACATCACCCAGCTATGACGCAGGCATGAAGACCGGCCTCAAGCAGCTCTACTCGGGCAAGGAGGACAAGAAGGGTCGATACCAGTGGCAGGATAGGATCCCCGAGGACATTGGCGACCCAGCTGAGAATGCCGAGACGGCCAAATGGGCCATCATTGTGCGCAATGTGAAAGTCTACAACGACCCGCGCAGGGTCCTCGCCATCCATTCCATCGTCGTGCAGAGCCCGCTGCTCAAAAAGTTGCTCGCGAAAGCGTTGAAGGGCTACCCAGGAGTCACCGTTGGCCTCAACCGGCTAGAGTTCACGGGCAAGTTCGAGCCGCTCATCCATCGATGGGCCGGGCTCCAGAGTGCCATTGCCGCCGTCAGCGACGACACCGACGACGGCAAACTGACGAAGCAGCATGCCGAACTCCTCCAGGGCATTCTCATCGACGAGTTCAAAAGCCTGATCGACCAGTCGCAGGACATGATGTCAAAGGGCGTCATGACGTTTGAGCACTTGTGGACAATGTTCCAGCCGGGCGCCATTGTCTTCTCGCGACAGGACGGGCAAGAGACGGCCTTGACGCTGCAGGAGACAAAGTACGGCGTCGATTCCAAGGGCGCCATCTGCTTCTGGCTCACCTGCAAATACGTCGACTGGGACGGCGCCAAGTTTGGGGTTAACAAGCTCAACCTCTCCATCCCGGCGTTTACAGGCACGCGGCACATCAATCAGCTCCGTGTCTTCCCTTTGCAGTATCACAGTGACGCCGAAGCCCTGCGAGAGCGCCTCATTGAGCGTGGCGCCAAGGCTGAGGCTCTGGCTGGTCCCAACTATAGGGCCTACTCCGGCATTGCTTGGCGACAGGGCGCCTTTGGCCAAAAGGACAAGCACAACGTCAAGGGGCGCATCGTCATCGACACGTACGGGTGGAACCGGTTCAATCCCAGCCACGCCGTCTACGTGACGCCGCTCAACCAAAAGGACCCGGTGCCAAAATCATCAGATGACCTTGACGGTGACGGCGAGAGCGACGACGAGGACGAATACGAGGAGGGAGACGACAGCGGCATGCCCATGGACGGACATTTTGCCGACGAAGAGGACTCTGCCACACACATCCCGCTCACCACCGAGCAGAAGCTCATCTGCACGCCGCTCCTGCGCGGGTACAGCCTGAAGAACAAGCTCTGGCTGAACTTCTTCGTCAACTGCGTCAAGGACATTGAGTGGCAGACGGACGCGTTTGACCGGCTGGTGCTACCCAAGAACCAGAAGGAGCTCATCCTCGGCTTCACCGAGTCCCAGCGCAAGTACCGTGACACCTTCGACGACGTCATCGAGGGTAAGGGCCGAGGCATGATCCTACTGCTGTGCGGGCCGCCTGGAGTCGGCAAGACTCTTACGGCAGAATCAGTGGCAGAGGAGATGAAGGTGCCTCTCTACATGATGAGCGCGGGAGACCTGGGCCTGGATCCGCGCCGCGTCGAGTCCAAGCTGCAGGACATTCTCGAGATGTGCACACGCTGGAACTCGGTCTTGCTCCTGGACGAGGCCGATGTCTTTTTGGAGCAGCGGTCTCTGCATGAGCTGGAACGTAATAAGCTCGTGTCCATCTTCCTCCGCGTCTTGGAGTACTACGAGGGTAAGTCAGTCGAAGAGTTGACAAGGCGAATGCTAACGCTCCAGGCACCATGTTTCTCACCACCAACCGTGTTCAGACCTTTGATCCCGCCTTCCAGTCGCGTATCCACATCTCACTCGACTACCAGGAATTGTCCATCGATTCCCGTAAGACGGTGTGGCAAAACTTCTTGGGCTCGTCCAACCAAGAGCACACCATCACCAAGTCGCAACTCACTGAGCTGGCGCACATGAACATGAATGGACGGCAGATCAAGAACATACTCAAGATTGCCCGTCTGCTGGCACAGCGCAAGGAGGCCCAGCTGAGCTACGATCACATCATTACGACCCTGGAGGTTACCCAACATCTTCACAATGAGACGCAATTCTCGGAGCGGGCGCGCGGTAGCCTGTACCATTAGACTGGCGAGCGAGCATGTGACGGTGGCGAATGACAGCAGTGGAAGAGCTTGCCTGATTATGGTGTAACTAGGAGGGACTGGAATGCCGGACAGTTGGTCGCTGGGCGAACATTTGGTTCAGAGTACATAAGACGGTCGATGCTACTTCACGGCGGTTGTTTTGGCGTCGGTGCACAGGCGTCTCGGCGTGGGGTAGTCCATAATAACAAAATCACATTCATCCTGCGTCAACACATGGTTTTATTAAATCCAAATAATCTGCAGCGATCACGTATCACAAACGCAGAACAAACATGCCTTGAACATGTCAATCCTAGAAACACCAGGCGTTCTGTCGCACACGATCGATAGTTCCCGCCCAGGCCAGCATCCCTGTCCCACGGCGCCCATGATAGCTCCCCCGCCGCGTTGCACTGTCCAAGCTTGATTGCCGCCCTTGCATGTCCGCCACGGCCACGCCCAACCACGAGTCTTCTAGTCCATTTCCGTCTCGGGGGCGTTGCTATGGATAAATAGACGTCGGCTTCGCGACATCGAGATGGCCTTTCCGCTGTACTTGTTCTCGTATACCTCTGCGATCGCCATGCTCGCGGCCCTGCTGCTGCAATTGCTACTGGGCGTCGGGGGCAAGGCAGATCCGCCGTTCAATAATCCGCCGGGGGTGGACATCTGGTGCGGCAAGGCGTATCGTGCGAGTGTAGGTTTGCGTGACAGGGCCGGGCGGCTGTTGAACGTGGGCGCTGACGTCAAAATGTAGAACTCGTCGTTTGATCCCGGAGGTCGCCTCAGTGAGCCGGCGCGTAACGAACTGGGCAACTTGTATCTGCACATGAGCATATATCCTGAAAAGAGTTACTATCTGGCGAGCGAGAAGTCGGCGACGTTCATCGTCGATAATATTGTCACCGATCTGCAGATCCCAGGACAGCCGTATCTGAACAAGACCGTCACCAACAATGGCACGAAGCCGTTTACTGACCTGACGGTGCGATTGATTGATCCAAGAGAGCCGAACAAAGTGCCCGAGAACGATGTCTTCAACGTCGTGGTGCCCGTCAACTCGACGGGCTTCAGAGCGACCATCAGCCTGGACAAGTTTCCCGCCCTGAGAGGAAAAGACGGAGGGTATTCTCTGAGCGGCCTGGGCTTGGATGACGGCGCCTTGCAGACATTCTGGTCCTACACTATTCTCACCGTCCTCCCCGACCGAAACGACACGGGCAGCACAGCCCGCATCGACAACGTCCACGGCGGGCTCGAAGTGAAGTCATCCCTCACACAAAACACCTGGCAGCCCATCTTCCCCTACTCCTTCTACACGAGCTGGGACTGGATCGCCTCGACCATCAACAACTCCTCCTCCCCCAAGAAGCTCTCCACCTTCCGCGCCCTCGGCTACAACATCATCCACCCCGTCCCCCCCGGCGGCCCCACGCCCTTCGACCCTTCTCTCCTCGAACAATTCCTCACCCTCTGCGACTCGCTCTCCCTCTACGTAATGTACGACCTCCGCCACACCTACACCAACCTCACCTCCCTCACCACGCAACTCGCCGCCCTGCAACCCCACCCCTCCCTCCTCCTCTACTACACCGCCGACGAGCCCGACGGCTCCGCCGACCCCCTCTCCGCGCCCTACACCGCGTACAAAGCCCTCCAAACCCTCGACCCGCACCACCCCGTCTCCCTCGTCCTCAACTGCCAGAACTTCTACTTCGCAGACTATGCTTCCGGCGCAGACATCCTGCTCGAAGACACATACCCGCTGGCAGCAAACACAAGCTTCTCGAGCGTCTACAACACGCCGTGCAACGACACGTACGGAGACTGCGGGTGCGATGCATGCCACGCCAACGACCCCGCGTACCCAGCCTACGTGCACAATCCCTTCTTGGACATCTCTCGCCGCGTAGATGCGCTAGGTACATACCAAGACTGGCTCGGCTGGACCCCCAAGAAGCCCGTCTGGGGCGTGCCGCAAGCCTTCTACGACGCAGGGAGTTTCTGGTCCCGCTGGGCGACCGGGGCCGAGGAGGCGGTGATGCAGGTTTTACGGGTGAATCATGGGGCCAAGGGGGTGGTGGGGTGGATTTATCCGACGAGCGAGGAGATAGAGGGGGTTACGGGGGAGCTGGCGAGGGCGTTGACGACGGAGGAAGGGACTGGGTTTCTGCTGAAGGGGGAGAGGAGGGTGATGGAGGTGTATCAGGGGGATGGGCTGGTGGATGCCGTGGCGTGGATTAGGGGCGGGGAGGCGTTGGTGAGTATTGTGTATCAGGGATATGGGGAGAGGTATGCGACCATGGCGGTTAGTTTTGCAGAGTATGAGATACGGATGAGTGATGTGCGGGTTGTTTGGGGCACGGAGGGGTGGAGTGCGAATGGGGGGCCTTTCTTGGAGACGGATCACTTGGCGCCGTTGCAAATCAGTATTTTCAAGGTGAAGCTGAGTTGATTGGGGAGAAGAGCTAGGCATCTTTGCTGAACTATGCATCCTTCTCATGTACCTTGGTAGATGGCTGGACCTGAAAAAGGAGAAGTATGAAAAGCCGCCACCATGTCTGTGAAACTTTTGAAATCTGAATTGCCCCATTGCCCCATTGCGCCATACCACCCGTGTCCCGCGTTGAAGCCGTGTTGAATACCCAGCCAGTCCTCAGAGATGTTACTCGTGCTACTTGCCAAGACGCGCATAGACGACTCTGTAGAGTATGGTAAGAAACCTCTCCTTGACATTTTCGGGGGCCTGAAAGAGCCTGGCAGTCTGGCGGTTGACATCCTCCTTTGTGATCTTTCCTTCGACGAAGTCCACCATGAGTGAGATGACCGCTCGCCAGCTGTCATTGCCCATGGCCAAGCGCATACCCTGAAACTCTTCAGGGATGCAGTAGTCTGGCACAACAAGTCGATTACGGCTCTGCGGTTGACTAGAGGGCTGGCCTGTCTGCTGGAATACGTTAGTAGCTGTAGAGCGAACTGAGGAAGCGTGTCTTACTGCTGATGGTGATGCCCGTGGACCAGCGTTGCCCGGTTGCCTAGAAGATTGGTCTGTCTGTTGGAATGCATTAGTAGTTGTAGCATGGGCTGAGGAACTTTTTCTTACCGTTGATGATGAGGCTGGTGGACCGCTGCGTTCAATGGGTCCGCGTCCGGAAATGAGTATTGGTCGCATGTTGGCAGTCAGTGCAAGGCGTGGACGTCCGCCAGAGCTGTTCAAGTATGCAGAGCTGTTGACAGGATGAGGCGGCGGCGGCGGGGGGGGAAAACCACCAAAAACTGGTGGTGACCTCTCCATTGCGCCTGGTTGGAGCAGAGGGTTATTGAGAAGCAGAGAGTTGTCCTGGAGGAAAGGCAGCCCGGCAAAAGGTGACGTGCTGTTCACCAATCTCTCGGGTCCAAAAGCAGCAGATCCCAGGGCCATGAAATCGTCTGCGAACTTGTCCTCATCTGGTCCAGTCACCGAAATGACTGGTATTGGCGGCTGGTTTGGAGCAGCAGACCCGTACCTGCTGGCGTATGAATCTTTGGAGCCCTTGCCTTTATCGTTGGAAGTGTTCATGTTGGTGATGGGAAGTGACGGTGGGAGCGACTCGTTGATTGTAAAAGACAAAGTGGGAGTGAGGTGAAGGAAGAAGGGAGTAAGGGAAGTGGGGGAGTTATAAAGAAGGCCCTCCAGATTAGGAAAGCACGACTGAGACGCTCCTTCCCTCAGCACTGTCAATTCTACCTCACCAAGCAAGCCTACCAATAAGATCTTCTAAATGAGCCTCTGCCCGCCAAAAGCCCTCAGCAACGACTCCAAATCCCACTCCTTCCCGCCCTCGTCCACGTCTCCCAGAAATCCCAGGTCCTTCAGCACTTCTATCGCCAGCTCGCCGTACTCCTCGGCCGGCCCCTCGTCCTGCGCCGCCAAATGCAGCTTCGCAAGCATCACATACTCGTCCGCCAGCATGGGCGTCAACCCCTCCTCCCTCGTCAGCTCCAGCAGCTCCTGGCCCAGCCGAATAGCGCCCTGAACAAAGCCCTCCTGGAACGTGGCCTGGATCTCTGACTCCAGTGCCTTGATACGCTCGCGTTTGGCATCGTGAGCGGCGATCGAAGACGCAGAATCAGCACACAGTGAGCACGAACACTCAAAGCCCCAGCCCTTAAGCGCCGCTTGGCGAGCCGAGTGCGTCATGCCGAGCGGCAGGTAACTGACAGTGATCTCCTCGCCGGCGGCAATGTCACGGTATGCCTTCAGCCCGACGCTGAGGCCCGAGGGCGAGAACATGATGAAGGCGTTGGGCACACAGTCATGGTTTATGCGGGCGATCGAGGGGAACAGGCCCTTGACTTCAATATCGCCGATGCTGGAGCCAAAGGCGTTGTTCTCCATGATATCCTCCAGGTGCGAAGAACGGACGGGTGGAGAGCCGTCTGGAGACCCTTTGCAGAGTTTGCGGATCGTATCTGGGTTTCCGAGTTGTGAGGTTGCTGTTTCGAGTAGCTCGCCGTAGTCTGCACGCTTGATAACGGCTTCGTTGTCGAGATCAAGTGCCACAACGATGGAGGCTTGGTCAAACATGAATGTCTCGTACTGTCCAATCTTGCGTGTGGCCTTTACTCCCATATCCTTGCCCTCGATGGAGACAATCTTCCACGGCAGCGATTCCTCGCGATACTCCTCTGCAGCTTCATAATCGAGAAAAACTGACACGGGGTCTTCATCCAGTGCATTCACAGTCTGGTATGCGGTCTCTGGTGTAGTGATCAAGCTAATGTCCTGTCCAGTGTGTCTTCTGTACGTCTGCACGCAGAACACTTTGCCCTCCTTTTGCTTCTTGGGCTGCAGACCCTTTATACAATGCGGCTTGAGTGCCCATGGCGACTTTCCGCTGTCTGTATACGACAGTATCGGCTGGTTGTTGGTGCCAAGGATATCGTTCACATCAACCGTGCCTATGGAGGCTTGTACTCCCGTCAACGTCAGAGCAAAGAGGGACAGGTGCCATGGAAGGCTAAAGAGGGCTGGTAGGTGGAGCATCGAGGATAAGGAACACAGCGCAAAACACAGAGTACGCCATCGTGTGCGGTATATGAAGTAGCATCGTGCCAGGTTCTCGAGTTGGACATGTGGTCGGATCGTGTGGGCGAAACATCCTGGTTGAATTAACCGGCTTCCAAATTGGGCCACTTTGTGCGACGATCGACCAAGGTTAAAGGACTAGATCGGCACTTGCTAGCGAATACGAGGCTGTTTTTCTTGTGGTGGACCGATTCTGCATGTGAACATCAAACCGCACACGAACTGCGACACTATGAAGCGCCGATATGCAGAGGACTTTGAAGATGGAGTGGAAAAACAAGTTTGGAAAAGAGGATGTAAGCACATCCGGAAGATGAGGATGATATACAGAGATTTGAGCATCCAGCCATTGAAATGCCATGAATCTAATCCGGAGAATCATTTTTGGATGAGGTAGACCATGCTCCAGATGTTCAGCACGCATCTTCGCCATGCTCACGCTTGGGCTTGGGTTCTGTACCCTCAGCTTGCTGCTCCTTCTCGAAAGCCACATCGCTCTTTGTCTTCAGCGCGCTCCTGATCTCCTCCACCGTCTTCGCATCCCAGCAACTGAAGCCATGGTGGCTCAACGGGTGTAGCAGCATGTTGTCCTCGCTCATGACAAAGTCTTCCGTCTTGGGTGCAGGCCGCGCGATGATTGTGTCAATATCCTTCCGAATCTGCTCACAAAACTCGTCGAGGTTGAGATCGTTCACGTCGTCACCGAATGGATTCTCGATTTCCCGACCGATCAGAGCAATACCCAGTATTATATAGGCTGCGAACATTGATGCGGGAATCGTCACCCAGCCCAAGGCCTTGTAGAGTTGGAAGGGGAGGAGGAGGATGTAGACCCAGGTGATTTGGCCTATCGCGATCGAGTAGGCAATGGGCAAGGGCGTGTTGAGGATGCGATCGGTGCCTGTGAGGACGTCATTCAGCGTGGTGACGCCATTCATAGCCTGTGTTTGATATATCGAGACCTTGAACGTATCGTTTTCGAATATAGTCTTGATGTACGCCGACAAGTGGTTGAGGATTTCCAGAGGTAGGTTGCCCAACGGCTTTTTCGCCCGCTTTAGTGTTTTCCGCGGATTTGACTCGGCAAACGAAAGGCCCAGGAATTGACCTGCAGTCTTCCAGGGAGATTTCTTCTTCCTCTCATCTGGAACGTCTGCCGCCTTTGCAAAGGTATCCAGGTGTCCAACCAAATGTTTCAAATCGTCGTAGTGAACAAAGGGCTCGAATCGGAGCTTGTGCTTCAGGGCGACCGAGAACGCGACGATGAGGTTCATGCAAGTGAGCTTTGCGAGAAGGTCTTTCTTTCCGTCTTCTCCCTCTCGCTCCTCCGCGTGGATCCAAATCAAGCGTGCGAGGTTCTGAGACGCCAGAGTCAACTGAGCCCAGTATTTGCGGCCCTCCCCGTATCGTTCGTATGCGGTGGAGCTACGAAAGCTGAGGGCGAGACCGACGACGAAGCCGAGCACAGTGAGGAGAATCTGGTTTGTGCCGACTGTGAGATCTATCAGTAACACATCATGGAACACTAAGAACACTGGTCGCCTTAAACACCACCTAGGACACTAATGTAGGGTATACAGCATCCCAACTTGGGGAACCAGTTTCTGTTGCGATTGCCATGTGCTGTCGCATGGGAGTCACAGGGAGTCACCTACGGTCGTGAACAAATTCCGAGATGCAGGTGATGCATGTTGCCCAGCCGCCAACAAAGAGCAGAGGTAGAACCAGCTCTGGTGTTATGCTGCCGTGTAATTGAAGAAAAATGGGCCATTTGGAGTGATGTTCCGTGTCTCGCGGTCCTACCTGGCAGGTTGGTAAGTACATGCACCAAGAATATGGCCAATTTCCCGTCAAGCCGTCAATTCACAACTTACAAAGTAGTCGTCAAGATCCGTGCCATCGGTGCTCGCTCTCTTCATGGCGGGCGGCGGTGTGCTCGAAGTGCCCCCGTTGGTGACAGTCGCAGCAGGTGTAGGTTTCTCGGCTTGGGAGGCCATGGCCAAGTTGGGTGAAGGTGTTGCGCACTCAGTGTTGGCCGCAAACACTCATCGGCGGCAGTGAGGTAATTATGGGAATTGCTCGCGTGCCCCCTGGTGACTTGCAGGGTCTTTGTTTGTCTTGTGCTGGTGGCGCATCGAATGCAGCATGGGATTGGCAGCATACAGGATCTCATCGTGAACCGAGTCCAATGAACGATCGTCCCGAGGCGAGGCAGATGCGGACCGCCTCGGCGCCAAGTAGTGCCAACGGACACCAGGGGTCCAAGGCGACGCTGATGTGTTGGCACGGTACGATTGCAGATATTTTCAGCTACTGTGAGGGCGAGGACGTCAGGGTCGTTGTTGTCAGGATACGGGATGGGCGCATCGCCGACTGGAAGGGCAATGTGAGGGATTACCGGTAGGCTATAGGGAGCGTGAGAGAGGCGAGCTCGGTTAATAGCGTCTAGGCTTGCTGCTGTCGTTAAGGGTATAGTGTTATATAGCTATCAATAGGCATCACAGGCGTAGAGAATAGAAACTTTAGGGGCTTGATTGGTATTTATGCTATCTATTAATAGGAGGGTCGATCTATATCAACGAGAACCGGCTGCTAGATTACAGGGTAGTAGCAGCTAAAGAGTAGACTATTCGCTAGCTAGAGGGTATCGTCCATTCTACAATTTTGTACGCCGGGTGCACCGCCATTATGTCGTGCCAGTACTTTTAAAGGGAAACCGATAGATATCGTGTAAGCTGAAGAGGTTAGTTACGTGACACAGATGGGTGATGTGGGAACTTATAGACAGTCTACTCATCATAACTTAGGAGAGTGGCATTCTCGTTGGCGCCCGTCCTGAATGCATTCCAAGGATTGCTATTGAAGTTGACAGCCGGGGCGTTGAAGAATGCATCGTAGTCTGGTGCAACCGGTGCGACGGCAGTCTCTCGCCTGTGCTGACGCATGGCGCGACGCTGGTTTCGCATGGCAACGCGCTCCTCATGGATAGGATCCGTTGCGGAGTACGCCCTGAGAGATTGGCCGAGAACGGTCGTCGCGGGGAGATTCTTGTCAAAGGCGAATGCCTGAGCGTAGCCTATTGACTGGCAAAGACGGATGATGTCCTCAACAGACACAGTTGTAGCTGCAACGCCAGCGCCAATGGATTCCGGCATAGGAATGGACTTGCGAGAGACGACCGGTGCGCCTTTATCATTGGTGGCAACCTCCCATCCGAAGCGTGCAAGATAAGTCTCGGGGGCAGGGATGTTGAGGTAAGGGCAGATAATGTTCAAGAACGTGTCGAGGGGGGCCTGCTCTTTGCCAATCTGATCCCGGACGGTGGACCAAGCCTTCGTCATCAAGGACCAAGACGACTTGTTGGGGTCGCCCTCCCACATGACGCTCATGGGACCGGACAGCATCTTCATTGGCCATGGTTTGAAGTCTGCAATGTGGATGTAGTAGCCTAACAGTATGTCAGCGTGGCTTCAATTACTAATACTAGAGTTAGGACTCACATCGATAACCGACGAAAGCGTTCAGGGCCTTCTTTGCCTTCACCGGGCCTGCAGCCGGAGCAGCAGCCGGAGCAGCAGCCGGGAGACCCAGCCGGAACAGCGTATTCGTAAACATGGCTTGTGCTACTGGGCTCTTCAGAGACATGCACAGTCGGGCTATCTGGACGCCATCCAGCTTGCTCAAGTATTCGAACAGCACCTCGTCAGTCGGAGGCAGGACGATGTAGCGAATGACCGGGGCTTGGGAAGACATTTCTTTGTGGGGCGTGAAAGAGCTGGGTCGTTTGCGATTTGTTGTGGGGTTGGAAGGGGACAAAGAGGTCGGCGGTGGTGGTTTGAGAATGGAGCGGGGCGGCCATAAGTAGGCGTAGTACAGCCAGCAAACAAAAAGCCGCGCTAGTGCACGTGAGTCCGACAACGCCCTCTCTCTTCTCTCACTTCAATTTCTATTTGCGCTCTTTCATTACCTCTACCTTCACTTTTGCCGTAACCACGTGCAAGTAGCGCGCCCTAAAAATTTTTTACTCTTTCACTTCCACTGTTTGCCTTGATAAGTAACAACTACCCACCACACTGTAGCTACGCTGCAGGCGTAGCCCTGGGTGGCTTGATCAGGGTGGCCTGATCAGCCAATCGGGAAGGCACTTAGTGTATATAGCTTCC
>ML996232.1:0-88511 GCA_010093805.1 Polyplosphaeria fusca
TGAGGGCCCGGACTCCACTACCTCGTCACCTAGGGCCTCTGGGGTTGCTATAGGTGAATTCTGCGACAGTCTTTGCCTTTTTTGCGATTTTTTGCGATTTTTAGAAGCCATGGTCGGCGCTTGATAGATAATTAAAGGTATTTTTTGGAGACGTTGACGTTGGAGTGTTGATACTTGGCACGGGAGCTATAAAAAGATATTTAGAAACAATTCTGCTACAGCTGCGGCTCGAACTGCTGCTTGGCCTAGCTAAGCCTAATTAAGCAATACCCGGGTAGTAGCTACCCGGGTACCCGGGTAGTGGGGTTACGGGTACCCGTAAATGTCGTTCACTGGCGAAAGCGAGAGTGAATATAAGGAGGAGGAGCCAGAGTATGATGAAGATGGGCTGCCTTCTATCGGTGCAGAGGAGCTGAAATCGGTACTCTACGAGCATGTCACGATCATGGCAGTGAAATTGCTGGACCGGATGGTGCTCGTAATGTTCATCACGATCATACATACAAAAGGAGAGGACAGGAAGCCACAACCGTCCGTATCGAGTACCTTCCCTTCGTTGAAGAGCTGACAAGCCTTCAGAAAAACATACAGAATGTACCAGAACAGCAATCCGTTTCTTTGCCCTATCGCTCATATGATTGCCGTCGGCCTTCATCACGATGCATTTGCCGCCTCTACCATTCGCGACCCAGAAGCGATCTTGCGCGCACGAATTCCTAAGCGAAAGACATGTCGAATTTTCCGATGGAAAGAGAGCAAACTGAAGGAACCCATATTCCGAGAACCTCAACGCGCGAAAGGCCAGGCATCCTTGGCAAGCCCGGTCATGCCTTTACGTGCGCACACTGTAGCCCGTTACCTGAAGCGCCTGGGGCGAGATGTCGGTATGGAACAACCGCTGTCGCATACTTGCATTCGACGCGGTACTGGAAATGCCGTTGACAGTACGTGTTTTCGGCCTCTGCATCCTGATGGTATCTAGCTAACCCATTGGCAGAGATGGGCACTGTGGCTGATCGCGATCAAGTTATGGGCCACAGCTATTCGGGCATTTTCCAGTTCTACATCAACCCCAACGTCAAGTGTGATGTCCAGACGGCCTACCTAGAACAGCCTTCCGACACGGCTCTAATGAAGGTGCTAAGCAGTATGTCGTTGACGCGCTACCCGCTTGCACCGAACAAGCTCAGCCTAGACGATGCTCGCGCGATTGAACAACATGCTACCATTGTCAAGCTGCGCCAGAAACGAGATGCTCTGACGAAGACAATAGGAGAGATACGGCGAGAAGCTAGACCAGGTGTGGATGTGAAGGAGGAGGTGGAGCCGCTTGTCCAGTTGAAGAAAGACGCAGAGGCAGCGCTGCGTCGGAAAAGAAGCATTTGCGAGATCGTGCAGAGAGGAAGGCCAGAGAGAGATATTTCATGGAGAACGATACAAGAGAGCTTGAGCAAGAAGATGAGGATGAAGTCAAGCCCGCTGTCACCACTTGCGCGCTCGAAGGCGGGCTTGCGTCGCAGGTATGCTTTGCAGATCCACTGGCGACCTGGACGAGCCTGGCGCTCTTGGTCGGCGAATCGAGCTGATCCGAGTCATGACCAAATCGTGCTCTCGTCGAGAAGCACGGCGACGTGGCAAGGCTTCCGAGCTGGCAGGACCAAAGACAAAGGAAGTGGACAAGAGCTTGCCCACTCCATTCCCCTTGAGGCGCGATCCTCGCCAGTGTCTATTCTGCATGGGTGACGAGAGTCTGCCTCTCTCGCAGCGGATGTTCTGTTGGAGCCGGCCAGCCAAGATGATGGATCACCTCGAAGACCACCATCTCGGATACTTTGCACAGGATGCAACGATTTCCTGCCCCCATCCGACATGCCGAAGAAAAGGGGCGATGTTGGATGGTGTGTCGCACTTCAAGAATCATGCTCTGTGTGTTCACAACATCAAGCTTCGAGTTCCTAGGGTAGAACCTTTCTAGGGTCTGTCTGCCTACGGAGAAGGCTGGTAATAAATTCCAAGTGAATTGACAAAGAAAACCCGTAGTAAGCTACAACGGGTTAGGTCAGGAACGGCGTAACTACTTTTCATGCTTTGTTTTTCTTTCCTCCCGCAGTTCTTGCTGCAAAAAGCTAGCCAGGTAGTGTTACGATGCTAGGTGCTCTCACGGTTTTTGAGGATAACTGTACATTAATTATTCTCTTTTTCTACATTTGTGCGAGCCCCTACGTTATATGATGAAAATACGCAAAATATTGGAGATGGATAGTACATCTGGCCTCTCTCCGCAATGAAACTTTGCATAAATTGCTGCTGAGCTTCTAATTAAAGCCTCTCATCGAACGCTTGTATATAGGGAGCCTATTTTAACTCTGCCAGACGGCGTGCCCTTGATGGACACTACAATCTGACTGCTATACTGTGCCGCACGTGTCCATTCGAAAACATCGTCCAGGTCCTTCGCAGGATTCGCAAACCACTTAGGATTAGCAGTCCACTCGGGTTGGCGGTCCACTCAGGATTCGGAGAGCTCAGGATGATGCTAAATGTCCGGCAGGTGGCTCTCGAGATACTAATAATAGAACTTGCCGTTGCCGGGTTTAGGATTACGCCCGTCGCTAGCGTGACCATCTCCGATAATTGGTCGCTATTGGCGGGAAATGCTACGCTTCTTGGTGGGAATCGCTTGAACGGCGGCTATAGCTCAGGAAACCGTTCGCAGAATCCGGGTGACGGCGTCCGTTATTAAGGTTGGCAGAGTCTGCTTGAGGCCGGCTGCATATCAGCCCAGCGCTAGTTCTACAACTGCCAAGGTCGACCAGTCAGAGCCTCGCAGTGCGGTACCGCGCGGCAAGAATACATGCTAGCGCTCTTAGAATGGACAGGGGATCTCAAGAACAAGGAAACAGATGCCGATTGGGCACGCAGCAAGGCCCGGACGCTGAGGACTGTGATGTCTCCGTTCAAGTCACGCTGATGGGATTCCAGAATCGCTGAGCACCAGGAGGAGATGAGCGTGAAAGGGCTCCATGCTTCGTACAGCCACGTTCCGTAGAACACATGCGCTCTGCCCACGGGCGCTTATCTTGACTTGTGCAGTGTAAGGGACGTGACTCCGAGAACGGTGATGTGCAATTGGCTGCAACAGGGCATGAGACCAGGCACCGACTCTGACATTGACAGGGGCTCGAGAACGGAAACGCAGTGATCCTGTCCACAAGGTGAACAATGCTAGCGCGCGGAAAGTCTCGACGCTAGCGATCCCAGAGGGGTGCTGTTTACGCCCATTAAGATAAAGTGATCACGATGTATGAAGCACATATATTACAAGGGCCAGGTGCATGGATATATAGAGGTGAAGGCATATGGCAGCGTAGCTACAGGCAATTAACGAAAGAATCAAACAGTTATGTGTTCAACACTAAGTTAAGTATCCGCGCAGGACGTCGAGAGTTGGGAGAGATGAACGCCTCAAAAATGGCCAAACTGGCAATGAAATTCCCCGCGAGGGCGCGCGTGAATTAGTGAAATCAAAAGCCGTGAGGGCTTCCGCGTTTGCGCTCACAGTATTACCGTAGGGCAGCTCTAAGCTGAAGAGCCACCACCGCGAGGGATACGACAGACCCGGTGCGAGCTTGGCCGCGCGAGATTAGTTCCCGGGCACGAATCCCTCCCTCGCGTTCTCCCAGCGCATATGGGAATAGCATCTTTGTGGGAATAGCATCCGTGTGGGGCAAGATCCCATCTTCAAGATCATCCCGCACGGGGGAGTCGAAAGCGGGGCTGACACAGCCCCGACGGGATTGTTGAGAGGGCGTGTGCTGAGGTTTCCGTATCCGGTCAGACCGCATGGGCCCAAAGGCCCTATCCGCGAAAGTCCCAGCCAAACGCTTACCGGTATGGCTAGCGGCGGCGACCAAATAGGTTACGTCCCGCGCCGCAGGGCCTGCACGAGGTGTCGAAACCCATCTCCCGCATGGGCTGCGCTGGCAGCGTTTTGCTTAAACCCACGCGGATGCGAAAAGTGTAAGGCCGAGCTTAAGCTAGTAGTGGTTGATCTTGGAAGATTCTGCCAGGTCGGCTGCCGCAGTCAATCTATGTCTTGTGCGTTTGTCACCCTCCTAACTCGTCAAGGGCAAACCTAATTTCACACCGGCCTCAACTGTGGAGGCTCGTTTTTAACCCCCCTACGTTGATGTCCAGGAACCGGAGTCCCTTCTATTTTCTCTTCAGTCTCCAGATCTGGCGCCTTGCTATTTTTACTTCAGCACTAGGTTCCAGATCTAGCCCCTTTCTATTATTATGCTCACTGTTGAATGGCCTATCTCTCGATAGGCCTATATGTTGGATATCTCACGTGACCTTGCGATGGGTATATATAGCTGCTGCTCGATTCCCTCTCTCATACAATCAATCAGTCAACTCAATATTACCTTCCAGTCTCCTTGACGGTTCCAAACTGGCTATCTGCCTCTTTCCAACAGTTATGAGCCCGGGTTTCCGCAAATAGCCTTATCGATTGATTCCCTGTACAACCTCGTCGTCGCCCTCAACGCCGCACCTGCACCGAACCCCTGCCGTCCCATTGTAACCGTACAATACTGCCACCATGAGCTGCCCCTACGATACTGATCGATCGACGGAGGTGACCAAGGTGTCAATCGTACTCAAGGACACTGCGGACTGGCGTAACTGGTACCAGTACCAGAAGCAGCTTGCAGGCGCTAAAGGCATCTGGAAGTACGCTGATCCAGATGGAAGCGACGAGTTCTACACGGCCAACAAAGAACCCAGTGAACCGTCGCTGGAGAAGTACGCAAAGACGGAAAACAATAGGCGTAAGACAGCTGCTGCCAGTGCTGCCGCTGCCGCCGCAGATGCTGCTCAAAGGACTCAGGATGACGGAGAAGGTGATACACCTCCCATTAATACACCTGATCCGATCGAGTACAGTGACCTTAAGGAAAAAGAAAGAGAAGTGTACAAGGAAGCAATGGCCCTGTGGGAGAAGCGACTGGCAAACTTCAAGACACTAAAGAAAGCGTATGAAGGCTTCTCACTTCAAATCCTAGGGACCATCGCCACAGAACACCTCTTTATGATCATCTTAGAGATCAGTCCTCGCCGACAAATTCAGATTCTTCGAGACCGATTCAGTCCAGGGGAATGGGATCGCCACGAGCAACTCCGTGTGAGATACGATGCCCTAAAGAAGCGACCCAAAAACGCCAATATTGAGAGTTGGCTCGATAATTGGATCAGCACCTGTATGGAGGGGAAAGAGGCTGATTCACCCACCTTCCTACGGGACAATCCACAGCGAGACTTTATCTAGGCAGTAATGCCCCTCGACGAAGCATGGGGAAATCATCAGCTCAATATGCTGATTGATCAGAAGAATCAACACCAACTACTAACGGCGATTGATATTTTGGTTAACAAATTCAGGACCGTGCACCGTATTAAAAAGCCAATAGCTTCCTCTCTTGGGACCTTTTCTACGGCTACACTAGAGGTTGCGAAACTAGAAGGTACTAGCAATCAGCGTTCCTACTCTAAAAGCAAGGGCAGTACAAAGGAGTCCTGCCCTATTAATGGACTGCGACACTCTCTACCCGATTGCTTCTACCTTATCGGCGCACCAAAATCGATGAGGGAAACCTGGAAACCACGACCAAAAAGCCTGGGGCGTCTTGAGACCCTGAAAAATGAGAGCTCACCAGTCGGGAACCAGATTCGAAAGATTCTGACAGAGAAAATGCTGAAACAGAGCGAAAATACCACGTCAGCAGACTCAACACCAAGATCCCTGGACGGTGGAAGATCCCACCAATTGGATGGACTGTCAGCTGCAGCTGGCGCGATACATCAGGTTTACAGCATAGAGGCTGCAGAACCTGATACCGGCCTACTAAACCGATGGATCCTTGATCCAGGATCCGACGTATACGTGTGCAATACTAAGGCCTTTGGCTAGGAGTCGTACGACGACATTCCCTCCGAGGCCCCACAGTACCTCACGACAGGAGGCCAGCGGCTTCCTATTGAGGACTAGGGCTCAGTAATCATCAAAAGCAAGGACATCTATGGCCGCGATGTTCCCTGGAAACTGTCGAATGTGGCTTTTGTCCCTAGGTTCTTCACCAATGCCGTGTCATTGTCTCGATGCATAGGAGCAGGAATCCACTTTGACTCTGGCCGCCACTACCTCTACCAGGAGAGACCGAGCAACGTCATTAGCCAGCTCGAGTTCAATGGAGGGCACTGGTTGTTCGACAGCTGTCCTGGCGACCGACCAAGCACTGACGAAGTGGCTGCCTTCGCTGTAAGAATGAGACGGTCGGAGGCGCAGAGACAAAGGCTACGTGTCAGCAAGGAGGACGCCCATAGAATCTTCGCACATGCGTCGCCTGAGGCCATTAAGCATCTCCCAGAAGCTGTGGAAGGACTAGAACTAGTTCTAGGAACTAGTTCTCCCTCTGGAAGACAGTGTCCAACATGCATTGAGTCGAAACTATCAAATATCGTTAGTCGACGACAACCAAGCAATCCTTCAAGGAGGCCTTTTTATAGAGTCTCTCTCGACATCGTACAACTGCTCCATGAGCGAGCTACGACTCTAGGGGGTGAGAAGTACTTACTCCATTTTGTGTGCGAATATACTGGGTGGCATAAGGGTGTCTGCATACCTGATCGGAAGGCCTCAACGATCACCTTAGCCTTTAAGCGATACGTCAACAAAGTTCTTCGAACATACGGCCACTCGATTACCGCTATCCGATACGACAATGAGCGCGGTTTCAATGAGTGGATCGGGATAGCGAGGGAGAAAGGATTCAAGCTGGAACCAAGGACTGCAGATACCCCAGAACAATCAGGAAGGATTGAACAAGCGGGAGAGCTTATTATACGCCGAGCAAGAGCCCTTGCCCTTGAAGCAAATCTGCCAAGGGATCAACTGGCAGCAGAACTGGCTACAACAGCGATCCACATCGTCAATCATACGCCGACAAAGCGACTTGGCTGGGAGACCCCATACAAGCTTGTCCATGGCAAGAACCCCTCAGTGGCTCACTTCGAGCTTATCGGCGCAAAGGCGTACGCTCTCAACAAGCATATCCCAAAGGGGGACAAGCTGGCAACGCGCGCGCTGATTGGCAGGTGTTACAAACACACCGCAAGCCACAACACAGAGGGAGGAAACAAGACCAAGTCGGGAGTAGGAGGAGGTAATCCAACTGGAGCACACCTGAGGCGTGGGACGCGGGGTCGGATTACCTCAGCAATCACGTGACGTGATCCCCTTGGCCGGAGGGAGCGGCTTGCTCCCGGTGCCAAGAAGGAGCAAGTGCTCCCCTTGCTCCCAGGGAGCGAAGGGAGCAGGTCAGGGTATAAGACTGGAAGGATTTCCTGAAGATTCGGAACTGGTTCTGTGTAGTCAATTCTCTTTAGTATCTTTCCTACACAGATTGATATTCGGATAGCTTACCAACCTTTGTTACTTCTCCCCCTGTTCTACTGAAGCTCCGGCGCACACGTACGACATCTACTGAGCTAACCCTGTTGCGGCCACAACTCAGCGAAGTATTCCCCTGCGTTAACAGCAGGCTCGTTGGATGGGATTCGACCAACATATGGCGCGTCTGGCTTCCGCAACAACAGAAGGTCATCAGGACTCGTGATGTGCACTTCTTGAGGGATAATCTCGACGCTACAGACCTCAAGTACACTGTCAGTGAGGCATTAGTGCAGGTACTTGATATACCCGAAGCAGGATTCCCCAGTGACGAGGAGCTTGCTCATGCACTGCTCCCTCGAGCTCAGCCTAACGAGCTTGGTGCCACTCCTTCTACACCAATCAACCTTGATACTAGCGACGTTAATCCGACGATAGAAGATGCCGAATACAATCAAGGGGGTGCGAGAGAAAAGGACTGGGATGATGAGCCTTAGGGACCGTACATCACACCCAGTCGTACAGTCACTCCGGCCCCAGCTTAGGCAGAGCAGCCTCATAGCTAGGGCGATTCCCAGGATGAGGAAGAAAGAAGACAAGATGACATGGGAGGACCTACTCTCATTGAGCGAGAGGACGCAGAGTTTTATTCCGCCAGCGAGGCAGGAGATCCTCCCTCTTCAACTACACCAACTGACCATCCGCCACTAACAAGGGGTGGCGGCGACAATTCCCCAGAACAACACGCGGACGGCAGTTCCTCGAAAGGCTGAGGGCGCCCTCGTGGGGGGCGAGAAAAGGATCCTATTTGGAAGGGATTCCAGCAGCTTCAGGAGGATGAGGATGCCCCTGACTGGAAGCGCAACAATGCGCCATAGAGAGGCCCTCATCCCGATGCATCGAAGAAGAAAGGCCTTGCTAAAGGCATGGACGAGTCAATGATCCTAAGCGAAGGGCGAAGCTCACGTAGGAAGCAGGGGAATCAGGCCCTAGCGATATACCATGGGACATTCGCTGCATTGCTCGACCCGGCGAAGAACATGAACACTGAGCTCCCACATTACCTATTCCATCGATCCAAGCTTCCAGAACCTCCCAAACGATGGAAAGACCTTTATACTCACCCATCCGGAGCTGAGTTTAAGGATGCTGCGCGGGAAGAGGTGAATTCCTGCTGGGACATGGATGTGTTCGCCCAAACCAATGCCAAGGCTGACAGTACAGACATCGAAGTATTACCCCTAAGGTGGGTATTTACATACAAGTTCGATGAGGATGGCTTTCTCTACAAGTTTAAGGCGCGCGTCGTTGTGCGCGGCGACCTGCAGCTTGATTGGAGCGATACATACGCGGCGACACTAGCAGCAAAGGTCTTTAGGTTCCTCATAACTCTGGCGGCAGCCTTTGACCTCGATGCCTGGCAATACGATGTATCGAACGCCTTTTTGAATGCGCCTCTCGATCGACTTGTGTACGTTCGAGCTCCGGATGGCTTTGCCAAAGCGATTGGCGAGCTATATGAGCTTAGACGTGCCTTGTACGGTCTAAAGGAAGCTCCCAAACTCTGGTACGACCATCTATCCGCAACGATGAAGAAACTCGGCCTAAACCCAGTCTCGGGGGTGCCTTGTGTTTATGTTAACAAGCATCTGATTGTGTTCTTCTACGTTGATGATATTGTGGTCTTGGTACACCCGAGGAACGCGCATCATCACCAAGAGTTTGAGCGCCTTCTCACAAGCAAATACAAAGTCCGGGGCCTTGGAGAAATCAAATGGTTCCTAGGCATCCGAGTTATACGCGATAGGAAGCTCAAGAAGCTATGGCTGCTCCAGGATTCATTCATTGATAAGGTCGCAGCAAAGTATGGGATGAGAGCCCCAACCAAGGATCCTGGGGCTCCCCTATTCGACAGCCACCTTGAATCAAGCAATGAAAAACCTGATGAGGCTAGGAAGCGGGTATACAATGAGCTAACAGGTTGTTTAGCCTTTGTGACCTGCTTTACGAACAGGGTTCGCAATGGGCGGGTTACCCGGCCCGGATCCAAACCCGGGAGGCCCGGGTCAGGCCCGGGTTCTTGCCAAGGATTATGTAAGTTGCTGCTAAATTTGCTAGGCGCTGCCATTGGACGTAGTTTTTGTGGGGCTCTCAACGTCTGATATCAGGTTTGGCAGGTCATGTAGGGCAAAAGTCATGAATTCGATTCTAGCCTGTAACACCACTATATAATGTTTTCACTATCCTCAAACGAGATCGAAAAGGGATCTAGTTCAGTGTACTTTACAGGTGCGCCAGTAAACGTATCTTGAGGCTGTACAACCTGAGTATTGCCGTCGCCGACGCGTAGCCCTCCACTTGATTGAAATTGAGATTGAGATCGATACTGAGGCCGGGGTGGAGGGCGGGGAGATCTGTACGGAGCTCCGTACGGAGACTGAGATTGAGGCTGGGTATCTCCGTACGGAGGCTGCGATTGAGGGCGGGATGGAGGCTGGGAGCTCACGATCGAGCTCCCAATTGAGCTCTCAGTATCGTTGACGCCGCCAATACTGACGAAGCCCTCCCTCAGCCAATTGCTCATACAAAGAGTTGCCTCCGACGTATCCTCCTTTATACGATTTCTGAGATCCGTAAGGAGGAGCTTGGCCTCACTGAACGTCCTCTCAGGCTCAGCGCTCATGGCAGGGATCGCGTAGATATCGATTGCCATCTTTGTGAGTCTAGGGTACCGTTTTTGTACGGAGGATCTTCGCCAGAAATCGTTTGGTGATCTGCCGCAGCCCTCACAAGGATCCTGTAGGTATCGATCGAGCTCGTCGACCAGAGACGAGGATTGAGGCTGTTGATTAAATTTGAAGTGTTCCTCCCGCACACGCCGGAGCTCCTGCTCAAAGGCGTTATTGTAGATTGTCTGTGATGGCTCGTATAAATCGTCCTCAGCTGTTTCAGATCCTGCGGGATATTGTGTATCAAAATAGACACGCACATGGCCCATTGCAGTGTCAATCCAGGACTGTTTCCATTGCTCCGGTTGTGTCAATCCTGCCTTCTTCAATCGAGGATCAAATATCATCGCCGCAGCGTAGATTGGCGTTTCGTCAAGGAGATCGTAATACTTTTGAGCCTTCTGCCAGGCCTGCTGGATTGAGGTCCACATTGGGCCGTGTCTACTCTCTGGATGATGGGCGTCGTAGGCATCCTTCGCTCGCTCCAGCTTCTCCAACGTTATACGGACTGCAGGCAATACGTCGTATATTGTAGGTGTTTTTTGATCGTCTGGCCGTCTCTCCAGGTATTTTGTCATATCCTTCATAGGGTGGAGGATATTGTAGATCTCCCTAAGGGTCTGTAGCTCCTTGTGTGAGACGCGATTTAGGAGTACATCACGCGTGTATGAGTCCGTGGAGCGTTTCTGTAAGCTGGAGATGCCCCGGGACGCAACCTCATCATCTAGATACTCTTCAACTGGCCTTTGTAGGTGTATATATCGCCTAATCATGTCGACCTTGCTGTTCCATCTGTGTTGAAGTCAGTAAGAGGTTTCTGTCAGCGCGCGGGCGAGGGCACGGGCTCCGTCAGCACTCGCCAGCTACACCAAGGATTATCTCCACAACCACATGACCAAAATTGATGCAAAAAAAATGCCAGCTGTAATAAGACTATATCTCTAAGTCGTTTTGGGCGTTTGTAAAATTATTGTGTTGTTGTAGTGTTATTGTTGTGTGAGTGAAAAGTAGTGTTGGTTTTCCTGCCCCTCGCTTAACGGCTTGGCGCGGCTTGGCGGATTTTTGACTAGCTGCTGCTTCGGCGGACGTCGGGATGGAGGATTTCTGAGTGTCGCCCTCCTTTGCCCGATGTCGCCCCCCTCGTCAATAAACACCAGCGCCACGCCGTCGCAATCAATATTAAAACTGATCACGATAGAATCGACGCTTGTAAAAAAGATCTAAGTTTCAAAATAAAAACATTTCGTGTGGTTGTGGAGTAACAAATCAGTGATGCCGCGTGGTGCAGAACACCAACATTTGGGTGCTAATAAATAGAGTCATTGACGTACCGGGTCTCATTATCACGCAGGAGCTTTAGTATTTTTGGTTCCCCTGTTGCTTGAGGGTTCTCTGCCCTCCAAACTCGCACTTGAACCTTCTCAAACTTCTGTTGGCGTGTAGGCGACTTATGGATCCAGTTGACAGCGTTGTGGACCATGCCAACAGGTCCCTTTTTCCGCCACTCTGCGGCCTGCTCCTTCCAGTTACGGGTCTTCGAGAGCTCGCGCTCAAAAACCTCAAAATCTTCGCCAGTAAGAAGAGCCTGGGCGACGAGATTGAGCATGTGGCCGGCGCAGCGCAGGCGCTCGTACACTGGATTGAATCCGGGGATAATCTGTCCTAAGGCATCCATGGCCGCGTCGTTTGTTGTAGCGTTGTCGGATATGAAAGTTCCCACACAATTGAGTATCCTGTACTCTTTAAGGATCACCACTAGGAGTTGGGCAATATTGAATCCAGTATGAGCGCCGTCAATCTCACGCAGAGCTAATCGAGCTGTTATACAGCGTTTGGTTGGGTCGCTGTCGACCCAGTGGCCAATTACACCCAGAATCCCCGTGTTGCACGTACTTGTCCAGACATCAAAGGATATGTGTATACGACTGTACGCCCGCCTCAATAATCCTCGTATCACCATTCTGTGGCGATTGTACTCATTGTGAATCCAGTTTTTCACAGTATTGGCCGAAGGGATCCAGTTTGATTGGACACTGATTTGATATGGCGCCCACATAGCACGGAAGGCCTTGCTTTCCACAACAGAAAACGGCATGTGGTCGACAAGGATCCAGTACAGTAATCGCCGCCGAGCGTCATTTGGATCAGCCACAGTAGCTACACGATTGTATAATCCCTGCTCAAACCGATCGGTAGGATTGAGATCGCGGAGTACTGTTCCAATTGCCTCACGAGGCTGGGCCTCCTGCGCCGGGACGTATTGATTGTACAGCTCAGGATGACACCATTTGAAGTGCTTGGTAACAGCTGACGAGCCACTATTCAACGTGAAAACGCCCTCATATCGCTTGCTGGTAGAATTACAGTGGCAGCTCTCACAAATAAAACCTTTGTACGAGATATCTCCGCCTTTGTATTGAACAGGGACACCAAATTGCCACCACCAAGCGTTTTTCTGTCCTTTGGACCTGTCCATGGTGAAACCTGGGAGACTTGCCCAGTTAACAAACCCCCAGTCAAAGCTAACACTCAGTAAGGATTGTACTGAATTCTGGCCTGATTCTTGGGTGGATTCAACTTCAGTGTCCGGGAGTACCGGGGACGGCGTAGGTATCCTGAAATCCTCAGGAACTGACTCGTTGACTGGAGGGTCCGGCAACAACAGGAGAGATCCACTTGATACCGTGTCCTGGGGCTTCGATCGTCTAGATTTTTTTGGAGCTAGATCCTCAAGCTCCGCTCGACGTTTTCCCGCCGTAAATCTGGGTTCTGGCCTCATGGTTGTGGTGTTGTATCGCAGTGTTGATAAATTTGATGACAGCGACGTCGGGGCGACGTTGACTTGCGATACTTGGCGCGCGCCCACGTAGCCTGCAGGATCCACCTACGCGCAGGCGTCGAACGCAGCCTGTCAGAGGCCTCAGAAATCTTCAAAAGGCACCCAATCGGGCATGGATCCGAGCTCATAAAACCCGGGAAATAGATCCGGGCGATCCGGGTTGGGTTCAAACCCGGTCCACTTGGTCCGAACCCGCCCATTGCGATCCCTGGCCGCCAGAGCGAGCTGCAGTGGTACTCCCTGCGGATAGAGGTGATCAAGGAGATCAAGCGCATCGCTCAAGCGCGGAGGGCGAGCGAAGACGCCGCCATGTGGCAGTTGAACCAGCAGCAGCAGCAGCAGAGGTGCTCGCTGGACCAGCTCTGCAAGCAGCTGAGGGCGGCCAGGAAGGGGGGTGGCTGCCAGAGGACAGGCAAGGGCATGTAGGCCCTGGGGGAGGAGTAATGGCAGCAGTAGCGGTAGCAGAAGCAATCCAGATGTTCGAGATACCCCAGAAGTGCCTACGCCTGTCGCGATGCGCCAATGTAGACGTAACTACTGCCCTAGGCATTACCGAAACGGCGCCGCAGCGTCGCAGCAGCCCTCATCTCCTACGCTGTGCAAGAGCAGCTCCTCTACGCATGTGGTGGCGTAGATATTACTGTTGTAGAGTGAGCAGTGGACATGGGAGGGTGTACTGGGTAGTTGGAATACGTGAGACAGGGGAACCTGTCGCTGCTTTAAAATAAGGCGGCGGCAAGAGGTGGCGTGGTGGCGTAGCGGCATGGACATATGGCCACTAATTACCCGAATGCAGAAAATGGCACTGTTAAATACCCGAATTCGGTCTCCTGACAGACGGCGCATTAGACGTGATCCATTATATTCCTATGGCTATGGTCGATTGTATATATTGGCGTGCTATTAATTAACTATATAGATCACCAAATTCATATACTAAGAATCTCTAAACCCGTTCTTCGATCTATGAGTTGTTTTGAATAGAAACGCCGCGGAAGTCAAACTGACCCACCGCCGCGAATTACTGAAAAGATAAACTTGAACATAAAGAAGGTGAAGAAGCGACGTTGGGTTCACCAAGCGAAGCCCTCCTCCTCTTGCGGGACGAAAAGAGGCTCCTCGTTCGTGATGCTGCCCACGAACATTCTATGACCATTCGCCTTCTTCACCCCGAGGGCCATGCTTGGGCTCGACGTGAGTAAGGAACCATTGGTGACTGGATGAATGATCTGAGTGCAATAGATACCGGATTTGCCATTATTGGAACTGGAAAATTGTAAAATTGTAAAATTGTAAAATTGTAAAATTGTAAAATTGTAAAATTGTAAAATTGTAAAATTGTAAAATTGTAAAATTGTAAAATTATAAATTGTGCAGTTCTAGTATCTGAAACATTCAAGAACAGCGACCAAAACCTCACATTCGGACTCTCATACAATATAGTAGAAATAGCCCCTTGATACGTCCGCATTGCAGACACGATGGGGAAGGATACGAGGCGAGGTCGCAGTGCCGTTGACGAAAAGGTAAGTACTGTTAGTGTCGCCTTTGGCAATATCCAGTGACATGTCCCATCTAGAACCAGCTTATGCTCTGGATATCATGGGGTTCTTTTGGTCGCGCCTGAAGAGGCAGATATTCTCTTGCACCCACCAGAACGCAGAAGCCATATCGAGTGGTCCAGCATTGGCGACATTCTTCGGTCTGACTTCGCTTGGGTCCTGGAATCCCAACACCTCGAGCTTGCACTGGATACACACGCTAAGAGTAAGGCGTTATCAAGCTCACTGACGCCGAGCTAAAACTTCGAAGACCATCGCCAAACCCCCAACCACTCCGCGTATGCACGCCAAAACAGTGAGCTTCTCGGATTCTTAGTACAGGCAGCGCATAGACTTTGAGCGAAAAACAATCCTCATTCTGCGCACAGGTAGCCAAACATTGCGTCGATATACGCTCCTACGAGGCTTAAGACATCAGGCAGCGACTGGAGATACTTGGTTCCGAAATCGGTCTCATGGGCAACGCCTCGGTTCATAGCCGGAGTCGGTGGGGCTTTCCGTTTCAAATACTCGGTTTAGTCCGCAGCGTAGTGGGCCACTACGGTGCGGCATGTGTCCGTCGGCATCGGCGGCAAGGATAGCGGCTTGTCGACCAGGGCTCGGCATTTCGCGTTTGCAGGATGGTACGTTCGTTGAAGCAGGCGCGCTTAATACGATTCAAGGATGGGCTTAGGGCAGCGGTTGCACGACGTCAGGTTAGCCAGAGTCCAGGTCGACAGGTCGGTCTAGACTCTGTGCTACGGTAAATTTAGCCAGGGGATAGGTAGTTGGGATGGCGCAATCATGCGCCAGAGGCGTAATGCAGGATTAATCATTTCGACATCAGGTTCATACAGCTACGACATAGGAAAGCGCATTTAGTAATGCGCGGGTATCCAAGGGGAAACTATCGTACAAATGTCCGCCATATTTCTCGCCGTCGTTAGCTCCTTGTCGCCGTTGGTGGCATGACTTTCGGGAATTTCGGCACCAGAGCTTGTGGGTTTCCGTTCTCCACATCGCCATCGAGCTGCTCAAAGTGCTGCTCGAAATCGGTCTTTACGTGGATACTTTGGCTCCTGGCAGGCGCGACGGAAGGCAATGCTGTCACGTGTGCATCGCCGCGCTCGAGGTCGTCGCTCATGGTTGTGCTGCTGCTCTTCTCCTTCAGCTCGATGAAAGACTTGCGATCGGTAGACTCCTTGACTCCTTTTGAGCTGTTCTTGTTGCTGCCATCGCGGGAGGAGAAGCGCGGGATGACCTTGACGACGAGTGGTTTCAGGGCTGGCGCACTGGCGCAGACGATGCCCAGGTTCACCTCGACCGCGGACCAGTAGACTGACGCTGCGCTATGATAGCTGTTGTCTTCGGGGTGGTTTGTCATCTCGACTAGGGAGTGAAGCCTGATCATGGAAATTATGCAAACACTGTGACGAGGGTTAGCGAACGCAACGCTCACGCAGTCAAGGGTACAACTTACAACCATCCCAAACAGAGGATGAGTAGCAGTGCGATCTTTTGTCTTGTGACAACCTGCAGTTGCCAAATGGCTCGTATAGGCAGGGAAGCAATCATGACATCGGTGACGATGTTCAAGGCAGAGTTGGTGTAGACGAAGCTGTTCGATCGTCAGCGCTGCTATTTCTCCACGGGACGAACATCAACTTACGCATTTGTATTGATGCATCTCGCAGTGGGCCTCTTGGACAAGTTCCAGAAAGCGTCGACTGGTACGCAAGAAAATATAGCCGAAAACAGAACTTCAGTACCGGTTGCGACGATTATGCCCATGACAATATAAATGGGCAACCTCATGTATTTGACGGTGAAAATGCGACGATACTGCACGAGGATTGAGAGCTTCGTAAAGGTCAATGTGTTGCAGTATGCCAGGACGCTCCAGTAGAAGTACTATAAAAGTCAGCCATAGAGCCCGAGAAGGCAGGTCGAAGCACAAACCTTGAGGCCTATTTGTATATCGTTGAGGCTCAGAAACATTGTATGCCTTCCAGTTCCCCATTTGACACCCTCGATTTGAACTGCGGCCATGGCAAGTGAATGGGCCTGGACGTGGTAAGCGCCAACTGAGAGTAAGGGAGGGCTGTGTGTGCGTACAAGCGAGATGGCGATGAAGTAGTCTTCCAGGCCAACATTTCGAATGACCTTCAATCGAGCGTAAAAGCGCAGACAGACAAAGATGAAGGCAATGGCAGAGAAGACGGACACGACGACGACAACAGTGGGACCAAGGTTCTCGTTCCGCAGAGCAGCCAGCTGCTCGGGTGGAATCTGAGGCGGAGGTGGCTGGTCCATGATGAGATGAATATGTGAGTGTTGCAGATAGCCAGCAAGCGTGGCCCGTGAGTACTTTATAGGGGAGCATGTAATAGCGATTCAGACGCGCGCAAAAAGGATACGATGCAAGGTGTCTATGGACGGGGGCAGATTTTGGAGGGTGAGATGCATACCAAACGCCCGTGAACCCTTTCCGGCGCCCTGCCGAAAGTTTATTCAGAGCGAACAATGGGTCTTGACCATGAAAAGGGAATCCAGCGTCGGAAGCTTGCCGATTGTCAGATTTTGGCAATAGCCATTGGCTGGTTCAAGGGGTTCACAGGCTGGACGGATGAGCAGCGTGGGGAATATCAGTTGTCGGTCGAGGCTAATGTTTGGAAAGTGGCCATGTGGGTCGGCAGGGCAGAGAATAAAGTTTGAGAAACTGACGCCACTGTGGGCTACTCGTGGAATATACTGCAGACGGTAAAGCTCTCAGGTACCAGGCAAGCGAGGACTGGAGAAAGTAAGCCTCTTGTGACACGGACCGGCCGTCTGCATGGCCTTGCTGCGGGTGCTTTGTGCGGTTGTGGTGTGAAGCTGCTCTCTGGGCACTCAACCTGTGGCTCTTTTCCAGCCCATTTCACCCAATTCGTCGCGAGAGCAACCCCGCAGCGCACAAAATTCGAGGCATTGCGCGTGACGACCATGGCAGGGACAGATGGCAGTGCGGGGTGCGTCGAGTCGTGGGCGAGGACGCTAGCGGCGCCTGTCACAGTGAATGACAGCCGTGTCACCCACTGGGGCCGGGCCCGGGTCGACGATGGATCATAGACGATGCTCGCCACGTCGAGATGCGGTGCACTCACACATGGACATGGTCATGGCCATGGTCAGCAATACAAGGCTAAAGAGGTTGGGCAGACGGCGGGGCAGGTGCACATGTGGTGGGGTGGGCGTTTCATCCCCGGCGGCTGTGATCAAAGGCAAGCGAGCTGCGAGCTGCACCCCAAATGATCCCATTTCCTGGAGAATACCCTGAAGACCATCGACGCCGTCTCGTACATACAAGAACCACACCCTGTCCATGTGCGCGATCACAAACTTCTCACGGGCCACCCCGTTCCGCGCAGCGACTCGCCTCCGTGTCAAGGCACAGCGAACGACGGGAGATATGCCTTTTTCTGATAGCGCCAGGCCGCCCAGAGGTCCACTCAGCGCGTCTCACATGTGCGGCCCATCTATCGCCCATCACACCGCTATCGCCACGTGCGGTACAAGATACGCTGTAGCAAAGCCATCCCCACATCCCGGCGCCTTTCATTGTCGCTCACACCTACTGTGTACTCCGCATTAGCAAGCCATCAGCAAGAGACTCGTCGGCATCGTGTTTCGCAAAGCGACATGACTTATCTCATCTACCTTGGCAACATGCCGAGATACGAGATTATGAGCCCATTACCCACACAATTAGGCACGACGCTTGCAGCTAACTACCCGACGTCTTACAGGGCTAACGCTCGATGCGGCTCATCGAAGACCACGAAGAGAGTTGCTGTCAGCCAACTCCACGGATGGACACGCATATTTTGGATTTACCTCCGCATGTACACACGGACGCACAACCTGCGCAACATAGTGGGGACCATGCATTCTTATCCCATATTGATTCAACCTATAGGGCACCGAAAATGGTCAAATACTGGCTTACTTTGGCCACTCTCCTCCAGCTGTCGTTCTTTGTTACTACTTGAAATCATGCAGATTATTGCTGGAAAGACAAAATACACAGCCGAAAAGAAACTACTCTCGTAAGCAGCTCTCATAGCTGCGTCATGGACTTTACTCCGCTAGCTGTAAGCCATGCACAGAGATGCTTGCTCGTACAACAGCGCCATTGCCAACATCGAAGTTTTCTTCCTTCACCAAGCCAGGCGCCTCGAGAATTTGTTGGAACGGCACGTCGGCACTTCCACTCTCGACCGTCTTATTCATGAGCGATATCTTGAAGCTTCCAGGATTCGCAATCATTGCCGCAGTCAACGGGATTCTGAACGACTGGTCGAAGGAAGGGTTGAAGATGTCTGTCCCGGGCGTGTACTAAAAGCCAGGCGGCAAAGTCAGCGTAGTTCGTTGAAGTAGAGGTAATGGCTGTGAATGCCCCGTGTCCAGGGAGCTACTGAGTACTCAACGTCCCATAAGAGGTGTTTTGGTAGTCGGTCGCTTTGAGCAGAAGCATCCACTTTGCAGCCCCGTCTTACGCACAGTTTTTGCCACAGTGCTGAATTTCGCATCCCCGTATGTGATCTGGACGCTGGGATTGAGCTCATCGCGCTGGCCAGACAGACCCAGCGCACTAGCTATCAGAATCGTCGCGAGCCCACACATGTCGCCCTGCTGACTGCTCTGCGCAGACAAAAGCTGCGCATCAGCGACGAAATGGTGGAACTGCGCATGAACCGTGAGTTTCGCACCGGTTTGCTCGTCCTTGTGAGAGAGAGGAAGCTCATGTGTGCCACCGTTCAACAGAACCTCCTTGATGGTGGTATGGCCAATCCCAATGTCATCATCGCCGACGAGATCGTCGTCTTGCACATCAGTAAATATAGCTTGCTCGAAGTCGGCCACCAGGAAATCGTGAGTCTCGTTCCATACTGGGTTGTGGTTGTTCTTTTGAGTAGCAGTGCGCCATTCCGCCTCTGCACCGACATTGACCTTCACGTAGCAGTCTGGTACATCCTTGACAATCTTGGCGAGGAGTCTTGATGCACGGCTCTCCTTCTTGGGTGCAGAGATGCCCGTCGCCTTTTCGATGGTGAGGCGGATGATACCGAGATGGTGCTGATATGTCTTGAAGTAATCGTTGTTGGAATCGAGCTTCACGAGAATGCGGTTGGGCAGCACAAGCATCCCAGAGATGATGCCCAGGATGGTGTTCTGTACCGTCTTTTTAATCAAAAAGGAGTCTGCGATATTCGCAGCGTCGGTAAAATCAAGACTCAGAGTTGGCGGGTTGATAAATGCGACCTGGGCAGCTCCGATCTGTTCAGTGGGATTAGCGTGTAGCCCCATCTAAATCGGGAAACCATGAAGAGCTCATACCAATGGAATCACATTCGTCAAGGGTGCTAACAACACACTAAGTCTTCCTCTGAGCCGTGCCTTTTCGATGCCCTACATAAAGTCAGGTTTTGGAGTTCCCGCAGATGCGACGAAGCGATCTAGCAGACGTACGATTTTGGGAACACTGCTTCCGTCGAGCTCGATATCGCACAGGCTCTTCCACTCTACGTCGAGATCGAGCTTAATGCCCCCATTCGTCGTTTTATGGACGTCTACATTTGACAGTTTCAGCGGCTCATGGCCAAGGTCAATCCTAACGAATTTGAGATTGGAAAGGGGGCCAGGCAGAGTTGAATCAAGGACTGGCTCGACAGCATCCTTCAAGATTTTGGCGCCGGCAACGATGATGTTTGGCCAAAGCTGCTCCACGATGTCGTTGAGAAAACCTGTTCCAGCTAAGCTTTTGCTTATTCTTGCGAAATCGAAGATTGATGTCCTACCTGCAGGCTCGCTGCCACCAGAGGCAGTCAAAGTGTCAACAAGAGATGATGCCATGTCGATAGAGTGAGTGAGAAGTTCTGTTTAGGATTGATGCCCAAGTTTGAGTAGAGATGTCACGGCCGAAATCAGCACATGCACGATCAAGCAAACAAGATCGTATGACGTAATGCACGCTTTAGCTAGCCACACCAAACCTTATTTGCCTTGGATAGTACGTTGGAATGATGTCACCTGCCGCTATAATGTGTAGAATATATCTATTAAACTACGTTATCATTGTTATTAACTTAGTTATAGATTATAACTATACCTTTCGCTTCACGCAGGAACAATGGAGGTGGATATACGAGAGATGCCCGTGTAGGCTTGGCTAATGAATCCTGGTCGGGGAAATGCGCATTGCTGTTTGCTGCGGGGTGTCAGCTCGGGCGGGTCACCAGGTCCAATACTTCACGTCCTCACACGTATGCATATGTAGGCAGCTGGCACTTGCGCTACGCTTCCCGTCTCCCCTCTTATTTTCCGCTCAAGCTCAAACTAGAAGAAGTGCCAACCCCGTCGCCAATGCTCCTAGTCCTTCAAACCACCCTAGACTCCTGCAACCTGGCCCCATGTTCCACACTATCGACGTGGTGAAGAGTCGCATTGGAATGGTCAATTTGAAGAAGAGGCGATTTTCTTGATATGCGGCGAGTGTGTAATACAAACTGACAGCTATCGCTCCAAGGCTGCTTGCCTTGATCGCTGGTGCAGCTTCGAGAGAGAGGGCTAGGGTGTCGAGGCCAAGCGCGGGGTTCGTGAGGGTGATTATTGCTGAGATGAACGTTGGAAGAGCGAAGCCATAAATGGTCAAGGCCGGGAGGGAGGGCATTTTCAATTGCTTGTTCGCAAGTCTCTACAACGATTGTTGGGATGTCGTCGTACAGTTGACGGGGAAAACTAATGAGCGATGTTTGAATTCAGCCGCAATTCGCGATCGCGAGACTACCGGTAGCGTCAGCACATTCAAGGCCCGCTTTTTCACACGTGACGTACAGAATCACATGTTTTGTCATTTGTATGAATAGAAAGCTAATTCGCAGATGGTCTACGACTCTTGGCCACACCCGACTCCATAGGTGGCCACCGTGGTGTTGTACAAACCCCGCATGATGCTGCGATTGACCGTACAGCCACTGCCGCAGTTGTGGCCTAGAGATGACGACTTCCGCGTCTTCTCCTCTTCACATTGTCCACCAATATCCTTTCAGGTCACACAGAGAGCACTCTTTCAGCTCTTAAAAGATGTCTTGAGCGTGTTTATCGCTAATACACATATATTCCACATGCCAGAAGAGAGGTAGTCATCCTTAGTTAGCGAAGCCCAGAGCGAGTCTAGCCTTCCAGTAATACAGCTTTCAGAAAGTTAGCATAAGGGAACAGGGGCCTGTGAGCTCGAACAAGTACTTGAGTCTTCCACATGAAGATATGCGTGAACATATAGGAAGAATGGATCGAATCAGATGAAACATTGAATGAGCCTCCATGGATTAACGCCAACGCTATGCAAATACAATCAGTTGTCCGGCACGTCCTATCGGGCACCTAGACGAGCACCAACATTCCGGCAATCGCCGCAGCACCTGCCATTAGACTGGCGCTCGCGTCCATCCTTGGTGCGGCACTCTTCTTGCCATTCTCAGATGTCGCTGCACCGCCACTCAAAGAGCTCTTGTCGCGAGTACTGCCCTCGACGCACGTCTTCTTCGCATCGCCCCAGCGCGCATCCACCGTCTTCTTCCAAACATTGGTCACGTCCCTCACCATGTCGCCCGTATAGAAGAGCCTGCAATCCGCAGCCTCGTAGACAAACTCCAAAGGCGTGACCGAGTCATCGTTCTTGCGAATGTTGTCCCTCAGATTGATGACGGAGCTGGTCATGCCACTGGCCTGGTATGCGCTGCGGAGCAGCGGGCGCTCTGCGAACACGAGAGCACCGAGGTCGGTCTGGTTCAGCTCGGCTTCGTTTTCGGGCAGATTAATGTATGCGCGCGCCGCTTCTTGGACGACTTGGGTGAAGGTGTAGACTTGCGAGCCCTTTGAGCCGGCCACGGGTTGCATTGCGCCGGTCTCGGGTTTGCCGCCGACGACGACTTGCTGCACTCCGCCCTGGTCTTTCATAAACTCGGAGAAGACAGCGCACGTGGAGCCGCAAGCACCGTCTTGAAGAAGTACCATGTTGTCCTTGTCAAAGTATTGCTTGCTGGGGAGTTTGTTGGCTCGAGTGCGGTAGCCAGTGACGTCCAAGCTCAAGTCGTCAGAGAAGAAGTTGTTCAGATCCCGTCGAGCCACGCTGGTGAAGTTGTCGTTGTTGCGCACATGCGGTCCGAAGTAATCTTGCCAAGACGTGAAGTTCTTGTTGTCGGCACTGATCGGGAGCTTGTAGTTGAAGATGCTGCTCCACGCTAGACCCACTGTAGCGTCTTCACCATTGGTCTGGAAGTCTTGGAGGGCATCTTCGTACGTGAAGTCCTTGAGCGCTTCAGTCATAAACTGGCCTGTGATGTCAAACGCTTCATTCGCTCGGAAGGTGGAAGCGCCCTGGCCTTTCTGTCAGCGCTGTCCTCTGATGTGCCATCGATATATACTTACGTATGGATCTTCCTCTGGGAACAATTGCTTGAAGAGATCGTAACCCAAAAAGACGCGACCACCACCGTTCGTACGGAGGTCAATAATAAGTTTCTTCTTTCCAGCATCCGACGCGTCTTTCAGGAAGCTGCCAATCAGATCTTGGAACTCCTCGGGGCCACTTTCCGTCTCCGGCTGGAACGACGGAACAGATAGCACTGCAACATCGTCGTAGCCCTGACCAGACAGGTAGTAGCCCCCAATGACTGCCTCTGAATGCAAGATCTGCGGACTAGGGTAACCGGTAGCGGTAGGCTGTGTGTCGTCCTGTCGTTTCACTGGAGTGTGAGGTCGGAACCTGGCCTTGCCTACTACGCCGCCTTGCACGCTGCGCTTTGCACTTTGTTGTGGGGGACCCAAGTTACAGAACCGAGCGAAAAATGTTTCGCCATCCACAACATCATCGAAGGTATCAAGAGGGACAATGGCGTTGTTGAGATATTTGTTCACTGTCCCATTCTCGTGCTTGACCGTAGTGTAGTTTCCATCTGGCATCCGGCTGCGCCCAAATTGGTTCACACGGGCGCCCATCGCTGTCGATGCTTGGTTGGGAAACAGACGGTTGTAGCGGGCGTGGTCTTCGTGGTAGACAAAGTGGGTGGACCACTCCTGTACGTAGTCTTCGGCTGGTTTATCATTGATCTCGCTGAGGGGTGATGGGGTCCACCCCTCATCCTGAGCAACCATGATGTCGTCTGGAGAACAGCATGTCAGTTTTGGAAATTAGGCCGCGATTTGCGTTCTCACAGTAGTTGTAGAGCTTGGGCAGCTCTTTGCCGTCCTTGGACACGGAGACAATGGCGAACTCGTCGAGCAGACCACGCCCAATGTTGCCTCTCCGGAAGGAGAAGACATTGAGGATGTCGGCTGCCCACGCCAAGTGGAAGTCGTAGGCTTTTGTGAAGGCCGATGAGAGGTCGAATTGAATGGTGTACTCATCGTCGTACTTGTCGTTCTCGAGATCGCTCCTGACCTTTTCGATCTCGTCCATAATGTCGACACGCTCTTCTGTGTATCCATCTGGCGGGTCGATCAGGTAGGCAAGATTAGATTGCCAGGAAAGGTAATTCTTCAGCTCCTCGATCAATGCGAGATCTTCGTCCTTGTCAATGGGGACGGATTTCAGGCAATCTTGGGCTGCTTGTGCGGGGACAAGTGCGGCGGTGGCAGAGGGATACAGAGAGACGAAATCGGCGGACATGGAGCTAACGGACTCGCAGGGCGAACCGGCGGCCATTGCCGTCCTGCCATTAAGCAAGACAGCAATGCCCACGATGAACAAGTCGGATATCATGCTGGCGGTCGATGTACTGTGTGGTGGTGGAGAAAGACGCAAGAGTCCAGTCGCCGCTCTCGTAGAAGTGGCTACTGTACTGGCAGGTTAGCTACAACCAAGGGTCCCATGAACGTGCGGGAACCTGCACTTTAAAGCGCTGCACGGAGTAGACTTGAAGGATTGCGCCCCCAAAAAGCGAGGGCACTGGCGCCAGGGCGCGGTCACCGTGAGGCTGGAGCAGGCAATGCTCAGGAGGCGGGCGGAACGCCAAGGCCAGCTGAATGCTTAACGCTACAACACTCCGTGAATGGCCTAGGGACGCTCTGCCAAGAGGCGAGGCTGCATTCACGCAATGCTTTTGGGATTGCGGCTGAGCTTTCGCTAGCATGAAACTTCCAGATTCCACGATGCAGTGCTCTGTCCTACCTCTATCTTGAGAAGGCTTCTTCGAATTGCACGGGTGCCCGGAGACCGAGAGAGGTATATGCAAGGCCTGCCTTCTCGGAGGATGAGCGAGAGGGGGGATGGTCGCCTTAAGGGTCTGGGTTGGAGCGCTGTTCCAGACCGCGCAGAGCGGACAAGCGTGCTTGGCATTACTTGGCATATATTTTGATTTGCTCCAACACGCTTATTTTTAGCCCTGCGGAAATTGGGCGCGAGCTCAAACCTAGAGTGCCTGGAAGCGTGCCCTGAGAAGGTTTTGTTGACAAGTAGAATATTTGATACTGTTTGATAATTGTTGAGTTGATTGGGTCTTCAAGGCAAGCGTGCCCTAAGTCCTTAGTCACTAGTACATACATATCAGGTGCATGTGCACACGCGCCTTTCGCTTCGACACGTCTGAATCCGTTCTCGCTCACCGAGGCGCAGGTGGCTGGTGGCTTGAGAAACAACGCCAAAGCCTAGAGCAGGGCAGGTCCAAGCCGAACACGATTTCGTTGGTTACATGGCCATGTTACAACTTCGCCTACAAGCACGCCGTTGAAATTTGTACCTAAGGAGCGATACGAAGACCTGGTGGAAAGTGCGGTGAGGAAGCGTCGGCCACGACTTCTAACAAGCGCATCGATAGATCCCGCCTTTTGCTGTTGAAGTGATTGCTCTACCATCGAATGTTCACCGTTCGCTGGAGCGAGACAAGATGATCGCAGGCATGAACGGCGTTGGAGGTAAAACGAATGGGAAGAGAAAGTATGACGGCAAATATCAAAACTAAGCACTTCTTCATTTCCTCTGTCGTACTCTGTACTGATCGATGAGAGAAGAGTCCAAGGATGACCATTTGACCCTGCACATTCTTACTCGCCCCGACCAACGCTGCATGCTTTTGGCGCTGGCAACAGCGAGCCGCAAGGTTATTTGGCAGTTAATGGTAACGGCACTTGTAAGCATATAATTGTGTTATCGACTGTTCGATATCGGGCTTGAACGGGAGCGACGATATGACCTTTTTTGACAAGCGATCGTGCAAGAATTTATACACTACGCTAAGCTCGATCGGTGACGACCATTCCCTGCGTTTTCCGCAATGACTAGATGTATTACGTGAGCTGAACATACTAACATCGATCTTATATGATTTCATAAGTCTTGGAAAGTTCACTGTTCGCTGTGTTATTCTTAAAGTATGTGGTGTTGATGGATGTAGTGGGGAAGGGGTAAAAGGCAGGCAGGCAGGCACAGGATTGATGTTTTAGTCATGGACGTTGGTGATTGGATACAGACTATATGTATACCTACTGATACCATAATCGATACAATCAGCCATAGCCACAGTGAAATAATGGACCCCGTCCGCTCTCCTATATTCAAGCCTGTGAGCGGGAAGTTAGTAGTTGCGTCGGTGACGAGCAGCGAATCCTTCCTGTTGATTGTTTTTGCTCCTTTCTTTTTGCATGCACAGAGCATGATGACTTTGATTAATATCGAGGACTCACTAATCTTACTCAATTTGGCTATTATCTATGTATGCGGGGAGTGCATGTGTTCAGTACTAGCGAATATCCGATCAATATTAGCATTCATTCCACTTGTAAGAATGGAACCATAACTTTACCAACAGTAAAATGTTGTACATGTTATCCATCCATCACTGTCCAACATTTCTCACCGCCTAGGCCATCCCTGAACTCTAGTATCGCGTCCTCGTTGTCTCAAGGCGTACATCTCTCGATTAGCGAATGAATCTCGTATATCGATCGAAATGGCTGTCCATGAATGGATATCCTAATCCACCGGGGTATAGTTGGTGTGACAGTGTCAACGCTGTCAGCGGTCAGTGCTTTTTAAGGCGCTGAATAAAAGTCAACTAGGATCAGCCAATTCATCGACCAATCTCTCGATCACAGACAATGCTAGCCTTATTATCTTTCTTGCCTGTTCTCAATTCCACTAAAACTTGTTTAGCTTGGCAAGATCCGTTGTTACTTGATGGATGGGCATATGCACGGTTTGAGAGCCGTGAATGAATGACCATGGATGGACAGCTCTGTCAGTCGGTATTTATCAGGCCGAGTAGCGCGCCGTCAGAACCTATTCCCTCGCAATGAACATGTAGCTTCGTCAAGTCTCATACTCGTACTCCGTACAAAGGGAGCCTCTTTTCGAAGATGGATACTAAACAGCATGAGCAGACTAGAAACAACTGAGCCTTCTAGTTGTATGAAGGAATATTGAATGGACGGCCAGGACAATTTGACCGACCTAAAGCTTGGGATGGTCAAGCATGATCGTCATTCACGCTAGCCTAGCTATATTAAGCATTAAGATGACCTGAGTCAGTCAAGCGCCTCGACCCAACGAGTTAGACGACTCTATTCGCGCCTCAGGATAGAGACAGACGTGTCGAACATGAGTGAGTTATCGGAACGTCGTGGAGCATTTTGCTTCGCTGCTTCGGAGTACCAAGAGATCACCTGCTGGACTGCAGGAACCACAGGGCCGATATTTCGACTCACAGGCCGATCTAGAGCCGTGCCTGTGCCATGCCATGCTTGGCTAGCTTGTCGAATTGCTGTCGCAAGGGTTGTCGTTGTCTGCATTGGCCTTGACTTGGATTTGGGGACATGGGGCATACGAAAGCTGACAGTGCTTAAGTGGTGCATCTACTCTCGCATACTCTTGCCGTCAAGATCGCACTAAGCACCGTGATATCTCAAACATGGGGTATTCCTAAAGTCATTAAGACATTTGGGTCATAATACCTTCTAGCGCCCGACGAGCTGCGGATGGGAGGTTATCCGTTGACTCATCCTTGAGCAAACGTCACTGGCGTAGTGTCAGAGCGTAAGCACAATGTTGTCTCCTGCGATCGATTGCTGGCGTGGGAGACAAACGTCGGCGAAGTGCGCTTTGCGATCGGAGCCTACCAGCAACCACTGACGCAGGGAATGGCGGCCAGTCCTCGCTTCCACCCGCACGCGGCGCAAAATGCGGCCGAAAGCAGACAGTGTATGCGTATGGGGTAATTAAAGGGAAAGAGTCGAGAGCGGTGGAGAGGACATAGGAAACGGCTCGGCGGCTCACCGTTTCGCACGACAGTCGCATCATCACACGGCACCTCAATAGCTTTTGCATGATAATGTCCAGGGTGCGATTCGGCGCGATTCGACAGGTGCGAGGCGATCAGCGGGCAGTTGACCTTAAGGGCAGCCTGCCGTCCCTGGCGTCCGGCTCCCCTCGAAAATTCCCCGGCGCCATACCCTCGTCAGCACCGCCGTGTCGGCGGCCGCCAAATACATCGACGCCCATTGGACAACGGTCGGTACAATTCCTTGGGATCTTCTTAGCATGTCGACCACGTTGCAACCGATCCGAGATGCTCAGCGAGCCGTGCTCTTGGGAGGGAGACGGGTGAGGCCGCCGTTTCAACACGACTCTTCAATGCTGTTTGTTTCTCCGGCCGCATTTGTTCAAGAAGCACATTTCCTTCAACATGTGCGTACGTCGTCTCCTTGTGAGACTGCAGCGTTTCACGACCATGTATTTGAAGGCAGTCGTGCCCTCAGCCTTATGGCAGCGTGGCTTTTTGGGGGCCTCGATGCGCAGTCGACTCCGGGGAGCCTCCCACATCTCTCGGTAATTTTAATTAAGGGCACCCTGCACTGAAAAAGCTTCTTTTCGCGCCACGCACGGGCGAGGTCGACGCCTCGAGCAAACAAACCGTGGGGCCGCAAACGACGATCGTTTTGGGGCTCCCCTCGACGCCGTGCGCCATCGCTGGTTGAGCGTCTCGAGATGCGAATGCATCGCGCCGTCTGTTTGAACGCCGTCTTCCAGCCGAGTCAACATTGAATTTCCAGACGGCGGCGTCAATCGCCAAAGGTCGAAGGCTCTTCTAAGACTCTGCTGATGGCTGGCGGTCTGGGGTGGCCTCGCCGTCGCAGCCCTGTGGGGGAGATGCAACAAGTTGGCTCTGCAGATTCGATAGTTTTTAGCTGCACATAGCCCACCCCCTTTCGGCCAGTGCGTTCTTACGGGGCTTCACACGGGGCAGTGATCACCACTCGTGGCTTCCTGTCATCCTTCTAGCTCGTGCATGCAGGACAACAGACCTCCAGCTTTGCACACACTCAGACCACCACGCCACCAGGACTCTTCCTTTCGATTCGCTCGCCATCTCGCTCTAGCATCGCTTCCGTCCTGGGCAGGGAACCTTCACCGAACCTCCGGACGGCCCGGCCATGGCCAAAACCTTGCTATTTTCAGCCGTGTTTGGATGCCTCGTGCATTTGTATAAGTAGACCTGCCCGTCTGTCCCATGTCCTTGTGTCACTCCAGCCTGCCGTTCACTCCTGATAGTCACTCTCAGATCCACCATCGTTCATTCATCCCACAATTATAATGTATATTTCAACTTCTGTCGCCCTCCTGGCAGCTGCCAGCGCTGCCCAAGCATTCCAATTCTCCGACGTTACTGCTATAGCATCAGACCTAAAGCGCTCAGTAACTTTGACCGCAAACTCTCTGCTTGAGCGAGCCGGAGGAGCGCAGTCTTGCCCAAGTGTTTGGACAGAGATATCCACTACCCTCACCGCGCAGTTCCTCGCAGACGGCCAGTGCACTGATGCTGCTCGCGCCGCTATCCGCGCCGCATTCCACGACTGCTTCAACAATGGCTGCGACGGCTCTCTCATCCTCGCTAACGAGTGCACCAATACGGAAAACACTGGTCTCGCGCAACTGTGCGGACAGCTGGGCAATCTGGCCACTCAGAAGAAAGTGGGCGTTGCTGACTTGATACAATTTGCTGGCGGTACGTACATTCTGCCCACTCCTGAATGCATGAAACAAAGCTGACTTTGCACAGCCCATGCCATCAAGACTTGTCCTGGAGGCCCTACAGTGCCAGTGAAGGTCGGCCGCAAGGACTCCAGCGTAGCAGCTCCCCTCGGCATCCTCCCGCCCGCCAACATCCGGGGGGATGACGCCATTAAGCTATTCGCGTCCAAGGGATTCTCAGCCATCGACCTCGCCGCTCTCATCGGCGCGCACACGGTCGCGAAGCAGTTCTCCACCGACCCATCCCGGTCTGGCGCCGCCTTGGACTCAACTGTCGGCACCTGGGATGTCAAGTACTACCAGGAGACTTTGAAGAAGAAGGCTCCCTTCACCCTCGAGTCCGACAAGAACATTGCCAATAACCTCGTCACCGGAATTCCATTCAAGGCTTTCTCGCTCAGCAAGGGCGCTTGGGCTGCCGCTTTTGTGCCTGCTATGCAGAAGATGAGCATGATGGGAGTTGATGGTAGGGGACTGATTGATTGCACGTCAGCCCTCCCTGGCGGCAGCCAGAAGCGCGACGTCAAGAACTCTCCGATTGGCGACCGTTGGTAGACACCAGCCCGTGGAACCTAATGCGCTATGTTTTCTGTTCTAGACGTGTACCTGTACGGTGTATTGAGGCGTTGCATGTTTGGGTGGCTAAATTCTAATCACGATTCGGGCGTTTACGAGGTAATGATTCGGTTTAGATGAGAGGCGCGCGGTTGTCGCAGTCTAAACACAGGAGTGATCTGAGATCTTATGGCACGTTTAGTTTAATGCCGGTATGGTAGTGTAAAAGCTTGCAATACTTCAAACTATCAATCATCGGTGAAGTTGTCACATGTGTGAGCTGCTTAAGAAGCCTGTAAACTGCCATTTAGAGAATTACGTGGCTCGCCTCGAGTGGGGAGACAAGGGTTTCATGTACAGTGCGGAGCAATGACCTGATATCTTCTCTTTCCGACAGACTGCACTCTGTTCAATGTCTCGCAGATAAAGCGACATCGTGTTTTCATCCGACTGCTTCACCACGAGGTCATGCAACTAATTTAAACAAGTCTCCTGATTTTTCTGTCGCGGCCCACAACAATCGACTCGCATGCTTTCAAATGAACAGTGACGCGATAATTCTCTACCCAAATGCAGACTCAGGGGCTAATCATGCGACACCCGAACATTCAGTCAACGAGTATGGAGGTACCACTTTGACACTGAGGGATCAGTTAACAGCCCAGCTCAACACCGCACTCGCAACCAAGGAACAACTTCAGCTCCAATCGAGTGCGCTTCGCACTAACACCACGTCTCCATGGTCCTTTCCTTGCCGCCAGCCAAGCCTCCAGAACCACAAACTTCTCCTCCACTTCAAACTCCACCACGCTTCCCACTCGATCATCAATGCCTAGCTTTCCATAGACTTTTTCAATACTCATCGCTCGAGTCGGCCCTATGTAGTGTTGTGATCCTCGCAGGGGACCCACGACGGCATGACGTGCATTTACACCTGCATGCACTCCACGCCGTTGTAGCGCGTCACACGAATCGACAGGACCGGAACCAGGGTTGAGACTTGAATGTCCTGCAGCAGCGATCTGGATCTGGGAAACGGGTTGTCGGGTTCGTGCCAGTGGGGTGGGTGATGCAGCAGGGGCGGAGTGGGGATCGGGGAGCCGAAGGGCGCCGTGTCAGAAGAGTGTGGCTGGTGTCCGCCTTGATTGCTCCAAGTGCTCGTGATTTTACGCGTAAGCGTGCGCATCGATAAGAGTGTGGTTTTGTTTTGATGGGGATGGGGAGGTTTTGAACCGTGGAGATGTACAACTGGCGTTTGCTAGTAAATGGGATTCATGAGCCGACTAGTACGCCATGTACGAAGCAGCATAAGACCTTGAGCGAAGCTGAGACATATTATACTTGTGATCCTGAGATTGCTTTGAACGCAAGACACTGTTGGTCGTTATGAATCCTTTCGAAAAGTTCGACATCGCGATGAAAGAGATGATGTTACCGAAATCTGACATCGAAGCTAGCAGTAAGGCTGAAGATCTCACCACATACCGGTACTCAGCAGGTGCATGTATTATTGTCGTACGACCGGAGCCAAGCGTTTGAATCCTTGTCTAGGGGCCGCGTATTGTATGGACGGGTACTATAGTGCCCAATGCTAGGTAGTGCTGTAAAGATTTAATTAGATATTGGATCACTGCGACACAAATGACATTTAGCAATGATCGAATGTCGTCCCATGGACGCTGGACAAGCTGCTGCCATGACTAAGACAACGGAGCTAAACTTGGTGGGGGCTGTGTCAAAATCGCGACTTGGCGATTCAGGTTACTCAATACTTGAAAGACAATCAATTCATGAAGATGTGGAGATAGAAAGGGCATTGCTCTGCGGCCCACACAATCGTATCGCTTTAATTGTCTAACGTGTGGCTTCGCTAGGAGTGGTCCGAATGTCTAGCACCACCACCGGTTCTAGCACAATCATAAATGCCTCTAGCGACTGATCCTGAGGCTATGAGTGGCCTGTTTTTTCCATATGAGACTCCGCAACGTTATGTGAATGATGCATCTAAACGAGTATTAGCTTCCTACGCCAAAACTTCCCTGAGCACGAAGGAAAAAGTTTAAATTGGTTGAAAAGCAAAACAAAGATACGAATGATAATGACAGTGACGATAGGAATTTCCTGGCATGGTCGCTCCGAGGCGCAGCAAGCAGCACCAACAGCCCTCCTACCAACAAGCCGAATGCACATATCAAAAGAAACGAAGGACAACCAATGGCCCGAACAAGCATAGAAAACGAAAAGGCGGTCAAATGACCGAAATGAGAGAGTGGGAGAAAGAATGGAAAGAATACAACGAAGAGCGGGCAACGAGTGAGCCTATGAAAGAACTTACACGGCATGTCCACCACGCTTCGGAGCCATTTACGAGTTCGTCATTCCCGAGCGCGAGGTGGCCATGTGAATTCCAAATCCAACTGCATGCACCGCTTCGCCATTGCACATGGATAATCGAGGGAATGTTCGCTCGACCCTGGCTATGGAAGGGGCGGTGGCGGGGCAAAACGCAGCTTACTTAAAAGTACGACGAAGATGAGGACGGCTGCGGCGTCGCCTGGCCGCTGGTCCAGGTTGTGAAGGTTTCGTCGTTGACGACTGCGGAGATAAGCTTGAAGGCCCAGAACTCCGAGCCGCGCTCGAAATGCGAGGTCCCGCATGTGACAGGCCCTGTGTCGATGTCAGCATGTCGACGCCCGACTATGAAGGACTGCATTGAGTAGGGTAGCCGACGCAATGCAGTTCTGGTGCAGAGCTGGTGCAGAGAAGATGTGGAAAAGTCCAATGAAGTCATGGTCTTCTCACTCGCACAAGTCCGCAGCTACGGAGCAGGCGGCGGCGATGCCCGTACGGTCGCAGTCGGTACCCAATCAGAGCTGCGCCCGAGTTGCCTCCTGAATCGGACGCAACTCGAACCGAGCAGCATGAGAAGACCGCACAACCCGGCTCGCACCGATGAAACTGCGAGAATTTGCAGATGGCGAAAAAGATGCACGTTTCGGTGCTCGAGAGGAGGCGGTGGCAAAGGGGAATCGCGATCCGGGAATAAGGACTACTTACAGATCATACTGAGCTGCGAGTTGCGCAGCATGTCCCACCAGTTCCACTCGGGTGCCCCCTTTGTCAGAACCCCGTCATCCGAGTGGATGCTTTCCTGTTTTTGCCGTTCAACAACTTCAGAGTACGCATCTAGGCGATCCCATGGAATGTCAAACTCGAGATTCTCCCCGCCTTGTGGACTGGGTGATTGCGTTTGTTCTCTAGATCGGGGTGCATCGATCGGGGAATCTGGCGGGTAATTGGTCTCCATGAAGTCCTTGAACTTTCCAAAATAGGACAAGCACAGAGTTCTTTCGCTGCTGCCCGGGCGGCTAACGAGCGCAAGAATGATAATTGGAAGCACGATATATCGGAGACAGACTGGTGGAAGATTGTCGTGAATTGAGAATAGGTTCGAATAGAGAGCCGAGAATGCCTCGTCGTGGATTTCGTACCGTTTGTCCCAAATATCGCTCGCTGGCGGATCAAGATAGAGGAACGGAAGGGGGGAAGGGCTCCGAGAAAGAGGATCGTTGATGTCTAGACCGGCTGATAGATATTCTGGGAGCCCATCAGGCTCGCTGAAGGCCTCGGGTACTGCAGCACTTTGGTGATAGTATGGCCTAGGCTCATCATAAGGAGTGTACCAGAGCTCTGTACTTGCGTTGATGGGAGGAGTTGATGGGTGCTGGCCGTGTGCTTGAGGATTGAGATTTGCCCGACCAAAGTAGAGGTATCGAAGTGCTAGAATGGTAATGGCGCCTTTCCATGCAGCACTAATGGCGTTCCAAGCCTTCAACCGTGCTTCTGGGAATGCAATGTCTTTGTAATAAGACTCCTTGATGTCCATGGCGCCTTCTTCTGGCCTGTACGCGAGTATATCTCGAATAATGCGATCGCGCATATGTAGATCGGCGTTCGAAATCGATTCCATGGGATCGCATAAGAGTTTAGATGCACAGGCTCCCATGTCCCAGACAGCCAGTGTCAGTATCGTCGGACAGGGGTTGTAGAACCGGCGTTTGACGTCTGGAGACGCACACAGTAGCTCCAGCGCGCGGCGCGAAGCCTGTTTGGGCCTCGTCAACGGTATGTGAGACAAGATGACCCAGAGGGTCTCAAAGTGGGCAACATGAGTAAGAGGTAGCTGTAGGTGTGGGTAGTAAGTGAAGAGGTTCTCCATACCACCGAAAGAAGACATGACGTTCATGGAGCCAAGAAAATGGAGCATCCACCGAGCCATGCCTTGTTCGAAAAGCTATATCGCGGTCAGCGCTGGTCAATCGTCACACCTTTGCGATGCGGATGACGCCTGGAAGGTTTCGGAGGGGTGAGAGGATGAGGGTCACAACAGTACAGCGGCCACCGGGTCGCACGCTAGGCGCGGCCCAGGTGCTCACGCTACCAAGTGTTCCACAGCTATGGGTAGGATGGGATGCGACTCACATCCATGGCAAAAATAAGGATACCACAGCATACGATGACATCTGGGTGCTGGTTGTGGGGACTTTGTAGTCGGTTGTTGAAGCTATGGAAGACACTAGCCTTCGTTTCAAGTGCCAGCCGCTCCAAGGGACGATTCCCGGGATGACGAGAGGCCATGTGCACGGCAGCGATGCCAAGGATACAATTCACGATATCTCTAGGAAGCTTCTCTATGACGTCCATAGTAAGCGGGGCAATGGATCGGGTTATGAATTTGCTCTCTTCGAAAGTGACGTGCTCTGCGCACATGGTTGAGTTGTCTTTGCAATGGTTAGAGTCGATAAGTAGATGCCCGAGAGCTGCAGCAGCAAAACGCGCTTACGAAAGAAAACTTACGGTAATTCATGAGCTCGTAGAGCGTGGCATCGTTCCTGGCAACGTCGGTTGAGAAGTTGCCGATTGGCAGTCCAGTTCGACCAACATCCTCCAGTCCCGTAGGAGATGCCAGCTCCATGGTATTTTGTACAGCCCTCACAACGTTGCCTTTGGCGAATGAGAAGGTTTCAAAGAGACGATGAGGTATTGACACTCACTGTCCACCACGGGCCGAGACTTGCCCTTTAGTTTTCCCCTGACGGCCACACCCTCTGCCCATCTAAGCGGCTTCTGGTATCCCAGGCAAGGCACTCCCTTCTTGGCGCACTTTGCACATGTTGGCAGCTGGCGGTCACATTTGACATGCCTTCGTCTGCAGGTGTAGCACTGGACATCGGACAGCTCTGCCATGCCGTCACCGCGTGGTTGATTGGTGCTCGTGGGAGAGGTTGGCTTGGACGATCCGTCGTTCTTTTTTGAGGAAGAGGGAGAAGTAGATTGCATGTTTCCAGTACACTGCTTTGCAAGAATCCGAGTAAAGTGGCGGTTCCTTGGTCGAGGAAGACGCGGCGTCTTTATAAGTGCAACCGTCGAGCACTTCATGATGGATGATGGTCGATTGGGGCGAATTTGTCGAGTAAGGCTGTGACAGTGCGCCGCTGTCTTAAAGTTACGTTAAGGCTGATATTCAAATGCATCTGAGGCTGGAAAGAAACAGCATGGGGGTCAAGCCCGCCGTACTAAACGGGCGATGCGGAGAAGATCAAGGCGGTAGGCGGTACCAAACGCGAAGGGTAGCCGTCGAGGCGCTGATTGGAAGACAGCCGCCCAGTCCAGCTCGTTTGCCATCTATTTTAATGCAGAAGGGTTCTGAATAATCACCTTATCCAGCTTTTTCGACGCTGCATGCCCTGTTCGGGCGTAGCGCGCACGCCGAGGGCCCGCTCCCGATGGGCGTGGGCGGCGTGGGAGAGGTCCGCGGTGGTAGCGGGTCGGCACATCCTGCACTTCAGCGTGTCTGCCTGTGCCACAGCCGTCCTGCCGGTTGCTGCCAATTGCTACTCAGTGCTCGCGCGTTGCAACCATTACCTGGCCGCATAGGGCATGAGAGGTGTGGCGCAGCACCTGCGCACCAGCACCTTGACCGACTCTTCTCGTTGACGTGCGAGTGCAACGATGCGGACTGAGTCGGTGGGCGCGCGACGTCGCAGCTGTTGCCTGGTCGTCTTGTCGTCCTCTCTCCCGCCCGCGTCTTGACGATTGTGCAGGTGTGCATAACTATCGTGACGCTGAGCCCTGTCCGGGTCCAGCCGAGGCGTCCTCCGTGGCCTTTCCCCGCGCTGACACTTGTCGCGGTGAACAGGACAGGCCCAACCCGCAACCTCGTTCATGGTCGACGCCGGAAATACCGATACCCTCGTCCTTCATCGTGTGGCGGGCTGAATGGCCATTCTCCTGTCGCCGATCACGCCTTTCCTCGATCCCTTGGCGCGCCCTGCCCCTTGACTCCTCCGAGCACCGAAGGCCCCCAATGTCATCCAATAAGACATGTCTTCCCGTCGAGTTGAAATTAGTACCACAGATTAGGTCGGCAAATGTCGAGAATGAGGATATATTTGGGCCGTCCCGTCAGCTTGGACAACGGAAAGGAAGGATTGCGCGCCACGATACCTCCCTCTGCTCGTCGACTCCATTGGGTCACTTCTTCACTCTTCCAAAGATAGGCGCTTAATCATCATCGCCAAAGAAACATGATGAGGCCCTTTCAGAGTCGCATAGCAGTCTACGCCAGGAATGACGTCTTCTGGACGGCCATCGTCGTTTTGTTTCCCAATAAGGGTGAGCCACTGGGAATGACATATTCATTTCGCATGAGACTGGTCGTTGAACTGCATCAAAAATACGAGCCCGGGTGGCGCAAATCAAGGAACGTCCCTTCAAGACAGCTCGTGCAACGCACGTAAGACAGACTTTGTGGCCGTTTCCAACTCCGAGAAGACGTTGGTACCGTGGGGCAGGGGCATAGGCCAATCAGTTCTCATTTCCCGACCAGTTCTAGTCGCCGTCCTCAGCATTCAACGCAGATCGTGGCCACATAATAGACAGCGTCTTCGACTGCATCCTAGATTGATAATCCCCATCCCGAACATGGCCCTGGGAGTCATCCAATGGCGACAATTCGACAACTACAGTGGCGAAGCAAGATTGTGGGCTGTCGCGGAAGGCAGCGCCCGCTTCGCAGTCACTGTATTCTTTAGATTCCTCTGTACGGCTTCGCGACAGGACTGTAGAAGCTGATGCACGCAGATACGTTGACCCTCGTGGAACCTTGGAGTATGTCCTAGGAGTAAGACCTAAGGATCCGGGAAGGATGATGACCCCACGTTGTGTTTCAACAGAGACAGCGTCTCATGCTTAACCAGACCTCCTCAGGGAAAAGCAGATTAGGTTGGTTCATCTCTCCGAGACTCGGCCCCAGAGACGGCCATCTTAACGGAATCTGACACTCTCAGCAGCGGACCCGAGCAAGAAGCACACTGTGGTGATTGCAAACGTGACAGGTGGTGTGTAGGCTGAACCACGTAATGTCGGTCGATCCGATCGGAGTAAGCCTTGCGCAGTATCGGCAGTTACATACTTCGACGAGTCGAATCGGCCCTGAATATAATACCGGTATCCACATGCAACCCACTACGAAACTGATGAATACCCTCCGGTCCTCTGCGGAGAGAGGTAACCCCAGAGGGCTGTGTTAGCATCTGTTAACGCTTTTCGAACATTCTCAAATCGATTGATGTACTCCGTAGGTTGTTTCTGCTCAAGCCCCATCTCTTTCTCGTCGTAGTGGATCTGGCCTGAAGAGAATAACTGACGGCATTGTTCTAGTTGAACAATCGATCACTCAGCCAATGTGTACCCCACGAGCGTTGTTCGTGCACGGACTAGGCAATCAGATGGTCCTCAAACCAACGTGGACGGCGTAGCTCAGGTTGTGGCGACATTACGAACCGGACCAAGCAGACTTTGGTATTGACCGGTGTCTGTCCTGTCTTTGGTCGTCAATCCGACTCGAAAACAATCGCCCACAGAGGTTCCATATTCCACGCTTACGACATGATGCTGTGCGAGAACATAAGCGGCTGATGGATCGGCAGGAAAGGCGACGTGACGTGCGATATCTTCCGCTGACATCTCGTTGAGCTGGACAAGATGGCTCGCCAGCTTCTATCACGCTGTCCTCATGGCGGTCAGAGTCGCTCGTTTGCTTTTACTTCCACAGTGAAAGTCCTATCGTGAGGTGAGTCATTGGTATCGACAGGGGCACGGACTCATCCAGTTGGCAAACGCAGGCTAGCCTACATTCCTCCTCCACTTGGTCGCACCTTCCTCCTCCACTCACACTCACCACCCTCCATCACTCATTCGTCCCCCACTCAGCTCAGTCAAACCCTGCCAACTCATCCAATATCTTTTACACCACGAATCCTCTCTTGCAGCTAGCGCAATGATCGGCCTGGCTGCCTTCTTCTACCTCCTCGGGCTGGTCCTCGCCCACCAAGGCATGAAGATTGGTCCGGATATGAAAGACATTGGTGTTCTATTCAGCGAAGAAGACTTTCAGGGAAATTCGACCTTCTTAGTCGAGACAAACTTGACCAATGAATGCTTCCGTCTGCTGCTAAACACTGACAGCGAGCCAGAGTAAACTCGAGTCACGCCCTTTGACTGCATAATCTGACGCGAATCTCCAGGGCAATCCAAGTCAACTCGATCCAAATTTGCCAGCCCGTCGATTGTATGCTCTTCACGGGGCCAAATTGCAGCAAATCCGATGACATGAAGAGCTTCTCAGTCAAGGTCGCAGGCGAGGGGGATGCGACCAAGCTCGATCTTCCGGATTTCATCGGCTACAACTTTCGATCGTACATGTGCGGTGATCGCACTATCGAACTTGGGTCTGACTGGCAAATCCTTCTGGTGAGTCCTCGCGTGTAGAACTGGTCCAAGTTTGGTCCTGACCACCCTGCAGGACGAGCACGCGCAATGAACGTCCCCAGGTCGATGTGGGCGCGGCAAACGGTACAGTCTCGCACAGACAGGGATTTTAACGATCAAGAAGACCGACGTGACTGCACCCCTCTAGTCCGGGCGTAGTTCGTGGGGGGGATTTCTCGGTTTGAGCGAGGAGTCTGGAGTTATCGATCCTATGCTCTGGCAGAGGAGCTGTGAGATATAATGCGGCAAGGCCGTACTATAGATAGATGAAAGCTCAACTGCAAAGTCTCTCCCATCAGTAGATCTCGTGCTGTATGTCGAGGTATCGTTCGAGATACATGTTGATTGCAAAAAAGGCGGGGGCTTCGACTTGGTTGAACAAAAGAAAGGCCTCTCCTAACGTTAAAAGGCAAGGCTGACTAAATTGATGTTCAGGGCCGGTGCTACAATTCCTCCAATCAGAACTCAATCCAAGCCCAATCGAACCCAATCGAGCCACTGGTATCAATTTGTCAGCGATGATGCTGCGTCGTTGCTATTTGTAGTAGCGGAAGGATCTTTTGAGGAATGCACAGTAACTGAAGCTGAAGCTGATTGCGAAAGGCCACAAGATCTGTAATCTTGGACCTTGGAAAGTATGGTTGGTGATGGGTCTTGACGAGTTTCGAAGAGAGCAGCAGGAAGATTATGTATCACGTGATGTCTCACCACCCGATCTTAGCGCGGCGCTAGGCAATGCTGAGCACGGCAGAATTCACGTGACAAACTGAGTTCACCTCTTGTAATAATATCTAAAATCCAGCATGCTTTGTGCCACCACAAACCCACACTCCGTACTCATCAGTCTAAGATCCCCCTGTGCAGGGATTCAAATCTCTGCAAATGACGCTTACATGACCATAGGCATGTCGGTTCCTGGAAGCTTGTCGATCCCTGTGATGATGTTAGCTTTCCAATCTTCCTTCCAATTATCATTCAAGGACAAAACTTACAGCCGTCTTGGTTCTCTTGCACAGTCTTCTTGACCTGGCAAGCCTTGGCGGTATCGATGACCTGGTTTTTCATATCCTTGCACTTGGCGCCCATGCAGTTGGTCGCATCCATACCCTTCTGCAGCTCATTGCCTTCCCAGCCGAAGACATAATCCGCATGTTGACCGTAACCCGTGTTATCTCCGTAGGAGAAGTAGAAGGGCTGGGAGCCATCCGTGGGCCACAAGCTAGCGTCGTTGAATGGGGTGGTATCCCACACAACCTCGTACATCAGCTGAGGAATTCGGACCGGGTGCGTGGACGGGCAGTTTCCACCCAGGCTCAGGAAATTCGCAGGCCCTGATGTCGGGTAGGCGACGTGGGACCTGTGGTCTGGCGAGTCGAGGTTCACGCCGTCCCAGCAGGTGGGGAAGAGGATGTTGGAGCGAATGCCGCCTTTGCACTGCTTGGTGGGCAGGCCAGCGCTATCGACAGAACCGTAGCCGGCGCAGGGGGCTGCGTTGTCGCCGCCGAAGTTAGGGCCCGTGTAGCAACGGTAGCAGTTTTGTGTCTTCAGCTTGGAATCGGCAGTGCGCTTGGTTGGGTCTCCAACGAGCATACGGAAGCCCTAGGAATAGATTAATAACGTCCCCTTGATGGTGTTATCAAGTTGTTGGGTCATTTACCGGCTTAAAGGCAGTGACCTTGCCAGGTGCAGCTGACACGTAGTACACTAGAACACCTCCATCAATCTTGGTGCTGAAGTTGTCGCTGAACTGATTGCTACCGAGGACTTAGCATGAATATGGCGAAACACGGTCAGGCCATACGTACGCAGCACCGAGTTGTTTTACGCGCTTGTAGCTTCCGTTTCGTGCCTTGAAGTACAGGTTGGCCGTCCAGTAGTTGGAGAAATCTGGTTCATGTATTAGCAGGCTTGTGCTCCAGATCTACCTGTACATACCCTTGGAGAAGGCGCAAGTTGTGCATTTGGCACCCTGCGAAACATCGCCCGTTGTCATCGTGGCGTTGAACATGTTGCCGCCAACGATTTGGTGAACGTGAGGAGAGGGAATGGATCCGCTAATCTTGGTCAGTAAATATTGTCGAGAAGGAGTTATGCAACAGGACTTACGGATTCACTAAAGGATCAAGACGATCGATGACAACTTGTGCACATCCAAAGCGCAACATGGTGGTCCCACCTTGGCGCTTGGACAGCCAGTCCGACCATGGTGCCGCCTCAGCAATTGCCGTGAAGGCGAGGAGAGAAGTCCAGAGCATCGTGACGGGTATTCGTGTCAGGCGACGGAAAGAGCGATTGTTGTTCGACGGAGGGACACCGAGCTCTACTATAAGTTCCACCTCGTTTATAACCTGAACCAAGACAACAGACCCACATGAGGATGCAGTTCATACGTTGCCGCCAACTGCCGTCGCGCCACACCAAAAGGAAATGCCGACCCATGCGCGCCAGCTCGATTTATTGACTCTCGGTGGGCCGGAGCCAATCCTCGTCACCCTTTGTGGTAGTAATATCAAGTCGAAAGCCGTGACAGGGGTAGCCCCATGGGGTGTTTTGATTAAAATGCTCCAGTGTAAAGTGGATAATATGGCCCGTGTGACGAGATTTACCCAACGACCCTCGTGTGCAGAGATCCACCTTGCAAGACTCGTCAAGCGGACAAGTCAAAGCTTGTTTTAATTTAGGCGCCTAGCTGAATTCAGGTCTGCGAAGGCAAATGTTCCATAATATAACTTTGCCCAGAACGAGACTGCTCCTTTTTGCCACGTGAGATGTTTGCAGCGGTTTGCTAAATGCACGCGATCCTCTATCACAAGTGCATCTAGAGATTCCAGCAATAGTATAAGACAAGATTACACTGATACAGCTGTCTTTTGGGGCCTTTGAAGATCATGGCAGTCTTGGTAGGATCCAAGTCATGGCTCTGCCAGTGTCTCCCAAAATAAGGCCACACGCCAAGAGAAAGAAAGGTAGGAAAGACCCCACATTACGACATACAAATTCAAAGTCGCGATGACATAAGATTGAACAGTGGGTCTGTTGTGTTGTACTCATGGCAGAGCCCAAGGGAACATGGGAGCATATGATTTGGATGAAAGCAAAACCGAGAAGGGTGATCTCTGACCGAGGAGAAGACATGGCAGAACGGTGGTATACGAGCCTTTCCCTAACCCCGGATATGCCCTGGTATGGAAGGCAAAGGCGACCATGGTTTGGGTCGAGCCAACAAAGGGGTGTATGAGCGGGCGTCTAGTAGAGTACCTAGTCGCGAGCTGCCCTGAGGATGCTCGCTGCCCAAGCTGCAGGGGATGGCGCGTCGAGCAGTGTACAGTTGGAATTGCCGCTTGCCAAAGGGCATCCACGCACCCGGAAGTGGACATGTGCGTGTGCGTGTGCGTGTGCGTGGGGCTCGGTGTGTCTTAGAAGTGCAACTCTTCTAGAACAGAAGACGATGAGCGCACAGACCATGCGGCCCCACGATCACGATCGTCACTCCCTCGACTTTGGCGTCGTGCACCCCCCGACGCGACCCCCTCGACCCCTCGACCCCTCGACCCCTCGACCAGCATGCGCTTCAAGGCTTCGATACAGAACATCAGCACCTTCACCAGTAGGGAGTCTCTCCAGACGCTGCAGCCCCCTCTGATCCAGTGCAGAGCTCACCGCGTCGCTCAATTCGCTCGGCCCGCTCGCGTGGCTGAAGCTCAGCGACGACCAAGTATGCTTCACCATCATCCCGGAGCAGGGCACGCAGGTGTGGGCGTGAGTCGGTCGCGTCCCATGGTGTGAATTCGCCACTTACAACATGTTGCAGCGTGCTCTCCATCGTAAGATCGCCGTACCTGTGCTCGTCCACGCCCACGACTAACAGTACATCATCATAGGACACCATCTTTGAAACGTACACGGTCCAGTCGGCCGCCAACAATGTCATCAACCTCGAAGTGCCCCTCGCATCTCTTAATCGAGCCCTCAAGTCGGCCCTCAATGCTACGTCCGCCCACATTCGTCTGACCAAGAAGGACAACATGCCCCTCCTTGCCCTCACCATCGTGACCACGTCCAGCTCCAACACCTACTCGGCCTTTCCGACGACGGGTACAAATAACGAGGACCCCTTCGACCAGTCGCCTCTGGAAGACTTCGGAGTCGGCGTCCGTGAGACCATCATAACGCAGGAGATTCCCGTGCGCGTCTTGGGTCCAGACACCGTGGCAGGCCTGCACGAGCCCCAGTGTCGGGAACCCGATGTTCACATCATTCTACCACCCTTGTTGCAATTGAAAAGCATCAGTGACAGGTTTACCAAGCAAGCGCTGGCGGGCACAAAGGCCGGCACCGCCTCGACTGCATCGAGGACTCGGCTGGAGTTGGCCGCGAACATGCATGGTTGTCTCCGCATCGGCGTCAAGACAGATGCCATGAGCATCTCGTCTGTGTGGACCGACCTCAGTAATCCTGATCTGGATCCGAGCCAGGTGCACAATGGAGAGATTGGCATTGCTGAGCACCCCAGCACACGAATGAAGCAATTGGGAACCGCCGACGGCCGCAGCGAAGAGGGCTGGGCAGTGGTACGCATCGATGGCCGAGACTGGGGCAAGGTCATGAGCGTGGGCAGGCTTGGTGGGCGCGTGATTGCGTGTGAGTGAAATCGCTTCCGACTTGAAAGACAACGTCTCTTTGTGAAGATACTAACAATCGCCAGGTTTCTGTCATGAGCATGCTTTGATTCTCTATGTCTACCTACCCAACGAGACTGGCGAGGATGAGTCGGTCCTGACGGTATTTGCAACCAGCCTATCCGCCAGCTTAGCTAACCACAAGTTTAGTACTATGTCAGTTCATACAGCGCGTAGCCGCCCTTGGACGGTTTTTGTTTTCTTTTCACACACTCATCTAGATTCCGACTCCCACGAGATTCAAGGTGCTTTTCGCTCGCAACGTGGCGTATGAGATGCTCTTTTACGATACCAAGGCAACTGAGTACAATTTTTCAAGATCCAGCAAAAATGAATAGGTCTCGCTTTGATCAATTCCCCTCGCCTTTTGTCCCCGGTGCAGACTTTGCAATTTTCTAATTTAGATGCATGTGACGATGGGGCACAGGTCTTGCACACATACTTCTGTCGCTGCATCCTCCAAGGTGCGTTCTCACGTGCATGCTTTCAAATTCATTCCTAAATTATCTTGTTCCGTCTCATTCGCACGAAACGGGACTGCTGACGCTGTCACAGCCCCCAATGAGGCAGGCTTCTGGAAGCCCGTATGACGATAATTACATAGCGATAAGCGCGCAGCCCCCAACACGCACCCTCGACGGTCCTCAGCTCTCCACAGAGTAATGCGCCTCCTGTTCTCGCCTGGGAAAAGCGAGAACTCGGTGCCACAACTTGCAGCCAAGGTGCATGCCCAATCAACGGCGGGTCCGGGGCTTTTCGAAGGCTGCTTTTGCTGGACGTTCGAGTTGCATGTATGAGAAGGATGGGACACGAAGCTCGTACACAGTCTTGGAGTGTCTTGCGGTTGGCGGGAACCAGTCCGTCTTTGCAGAGCCACATTCTCGCCTAGGCCCATTACCCTCATCGCATCTTTCCGCGCACCCTGAAGTCGATTCCTGTCTTTGGCGTCAAGCAGGACTCGCGTAAGCGCTCAGTGTGCGCAGGCACACGCTCATCGGATCCTTCCATGTTATCGGCTTATCGTCACGACTTGGCCAAGCAACCATCCCAATGAGGCACCCTTCTAGAAGCTCGTTCGGACGGCTGACATGCAGCGAGCGTATGCGGATGGCGCACGCACCGCATCCAATATTGCACGGGCGCCCACGGACTTGCAGTGCACCGGGATGTCACCTTGGGGACGACTGGAATCTGCGGCAACATGCTGGGGCTTTGAGGGATCGAGCATGGCATCATGGTCTCGGAGCCGAATCTTCGGTTTCCGGAAAGCCGGTGGTGTGTTTCTATGGTGTTTTTCATCATGGGGCGGTCGCACAAGCCAGGCAACTGCGACGCTTGGGAGGTTGCCTTTCGCATGCCATTCACCGGCTCGCATATTCTTCTCGATTCATGGCCAGGACGCGTGTAACCAGATTGCAAGGGTACGAAGTCGATGGCGCAAATGCGCGATACAGCGACCCCTGCCGTCGTACAGGTTCCGGTCAAACAGTCACGGACAATTTACACAGTCGCATTGCATTCCAAATGAGGACGGCGGTGATGGTACGACTCGAGCTGCATTTTCTCCATTCACGCCGGACCTCCAAGACAATCAGGCACCGAATGCTTTTGATACAACAGGCGCGTTATTCTCCTGTTGGGCGAGATCGCGAACAAGGGCGATGCGCAGCAGTACCCATACTGCTGGTAATACAGCGTTCGTCTGGTGGCTATGCACGATAACAACCAGGACGAGCACCAGGGAGATTGGCGAGGGGACCCGTACCAGCGAAACGGCGCTCGGAAACCGATCTGCTTGTGCTTATCCACTGCGTTGGGGCTGTGGCTTGATTACTGATGGGACTCGACGGAAGCAGTGCAGCGGAGGGGTGCGGATGGGTCCAAAAACGGTCTTGACTCGAAGCAAGGAGATTAGATATTGCAGACGCGAAAACATGCATGTGGCCTTTTTCCTGCTCCGAGTGGGGGAAAAGTGATGGATAGACGTTCCGGAGGCCAAGGGGGCTTAGTGGGTGTGTTTGCGTCAGCGCTCAGGCAGCAGCAAGCACCACCACCACCACCATCACCAGCACTTGCATCCTTCTCGAACAAAAGATGACATCACGCCCTCCGTTGCTATCGATAAACGCCCGTCGAACACGTGGATAGCTGACTGTCTTCTCCCCGCTCCCCTTGGTGTGTGGCCCGATGCGTCAGCATAGGCGTGCTGCATCGTGGTATTAACTCACGGAGCCCTGCAGGGCGTCAAATCCTTCAGAACCAGCATTCAGGGGGTCAGCGCGCCTTGAAACATGTGCCGCCGTGCAGGAGGAGCAGAGCCGCGTGGGTGTGGGCCCACGTGTCCAGCCTTAGGTGAGAAGACGGGGGCCGATGGGGGCCGCAAGGCTGAGGAATTGTGAGGAAGCAAGGAAAGGTTACACGGGACGGGCCGCTGCGAGTCAAACTGAGGAAGGGAGCGGATGGTGCGGTAGGGTAGCTGGCTACTCGAGACAAGGCTTGAATGGAAAGCATGACGAACCATGTCCGCCGCCGCACTGCATCTGCGAGCGATAGCTCCAAGGAGACGACACTACCACGTCAAACCAGAAACAACCACAACAACCAAAAAAAAAAGAGTCGAGTAAAGAGAGCCTCGCCCAACGGAGCCCGAGTGCCCAACAGTTCTGGCTTCGAGAAACACTCTGGCGCCGCTCTACTGCACACATCCGCTTTCCCATCTTCCTTCCCCTCGTCTCAACCTCACTCGCCCATACATGCCTCCCGTCCCCGCGCCGCGCCAACGCCGTACTACCTCGCACCTTGGCCCTCAAACTTCCGAAAGGGGCAATGTCCGCATGCCTCGACCATGCCATGGACAGCCGTCCGGCTTTTTTCTAACGAAGCCGCTACTTCACTCACTCGGGCGAGAAAGAGTAGTCCAGTGCGGACCCCGCGTCCTAGGCAGACGTCGCGGAGAGCGAGCGGCGTGCTCTCGGCCACTGCGCGTCTGACGGTTGTGTGGATGAGCCGGTGCGTGGTACGTGATTGAGGCTCAACGGCAGTGGCGCTTGTTTAGGTGTCACTATCAGCCCCCGCAGCCTTACACTTGTGGAGACAAGGGGAGAAGGAGGGCTAGGCACCTGGCACGTGTGTACTCCCCGACTCTGGGCTCTGTCTGAGTCAGTTTTTGTTCAGCGGGGCGCGGGCTAGGGCGCGGGTGGTGGGGGTTGAGGGTGGTATCCTACGGTTCCATGACGAGGTACGTTACCGGGAAAGTGCGGCGCCGCACATGGAGAGGACAGAGACGAGTGTCGTGCGACCTTGGTGGGGGGTGTACGCTACGGGTTGGTGGTGAGGAGCGGCTTTTGTTGAGGACCTGATCGGGGAAGGGGGACGGATTTGTCGGCGACGAGAGGTCGGCCGGTGGATATCGGCGACGGAAGCTTGGTTAGGATACGGACTTTGATTGTTGGAGGCACTGCTGCGGTGTTGACCGGTCTGGGGGGCTGCAAAATGACTCCCTTGAGCCAACGCGGATGCTCAGTCACGGTTTGAGAATGCAGATGGCTATGTCTTGGCAACTGTAGCGTGCATAGCCAGGGCCTAAACGGTATTCCGTTGGCCACATTCTAAGGCTTTCATGTGAAGAGGCACTTTCCGAAGCATGTGTTGGACTCGACACCACCTCTGTGACCAGGATGCATGAATGGGATACTGCACTGCGCAATTGTCGTAGCCAGCCCTGGGGCTATGCGATGGTGGTGACAATTCCGCTCCATGGACATGCCTGTATCAAGCGCCTTTGCCTCTTCACATGGGAACCCCCGTCCCTCCACGCTACACTCGGTCCCCCACCACGCAGCGCCATGGTCGTCGTCGTCGTCCTCATCCGACCGGTCAATAAGGGTTCACGGAGTCACAATCACAATCATAATCATAATCACGAATCCCTCCTACTCACCAATGGCATCGCCAAGCATTGCACTGACTCAATGCGGTATGCAGCGAGAAAAAGGGTCCGCAGCCACCCCGATGCCTTGGTCGGCACTGGCTCAGTAAAACTCACTGTGGCACATTTGCGAGGGTGCAGTCATGGCGCCGCGATCCCCCACAATTTGTCCCGCGCCCGAAGATAGGCACTCGCAAAAAAGGCGTCCAGTTGGAACATGCAGCAACGTTTCCTAAAAGGGGCATGGGGCGTCGGCGATCAAACGGGGCGCCGCGCCCACTCTCAGCCTTACCAGAGAGTGAGAAGCAGGGATGGAGGGGCAAGGCTGGTCGCATGCTTTTCTTCCTGTGTATTTTCCCTGTTCGTTCGGCGCGCCGTCCCGTCTTTGCGCTTTCGGAGACTCCGTGGACGCGACAGAACTAGTGAATTAGACATGGAGAGGGTCTATAGTTTGACTTTTTTTTCTTTTCTTTTCCTGTGGTGAAATATTGCGAAAACGAGGTTATGCGGGTGGTGACTGTGGACACGTCATGTGGGTTATCGCGATCGGAACGACCAGGGGGAGTGACGAGTTGGAATGCTTGTCTCAGGCTGTGACTCCCCATCCGCGCATACGGCTACTCGTATCGCAGTCGCCGCGCACAGCATCGTGCGACATGGCGCATAGTCATAAAGAGAGAGAAAGAGGGTGTGCCGCATCGGAGGCGTGTGCTGCGGCGGGAGGAAGGAACTGGTGTTCGTTGCACGGCAAGGCTGAACCCGCGCACCACGGCAATCTGACGTGGCTGACCCCCTAGCGGCCCACAAACGTGTACGCGGCTCGTGGGATCATGCTGGAGCGAAATGCGGACCGGATGCAAGCTCAAAAGATAGAGGCAGACCCAAAATAGCGAGGCGAGGCGAGGCGAGGCCTAAGAGCAGAAACGGGTGCGGCCAGCGCTCTGCTTCACATGCCGGCCGAGTAGGGCGCGTAAACCCCCTCTTCTGCAAGTAAGTATACAGTAGGGCTGCATTTCAAAGCCCTCAGCGCCTAGAAACGTGACGGTGTCGCGGTCCAGGAGCGGAAAGCGTTGTAGAGTTGAGGTGCTCAAAATAGCCCCCATGGCTCCCTAATCCATCTGCTTAGTGTGCAAAGTATATGCGACGGCAGCCAATGAGAGGTGGCCAGGGCACAATATGTCTGCTTTGGGCAAATGGCTGAGGTCAGTCTTGGGGCACAGTTCCGGCTTGTTTCTGTCGTCAGCCCTACGAATCTACACCCCCGGTCGACGCGCGCTTATCGCGGCTACGGGGAGGGATCGGTGGGTGGAGGGGCCTATTTTTGGGAGTGTGTGTGCGGCTGCGAGAAAAGGGTTCCTGCAGCGACCATCCCCTCTGCTCGGGTATGGCTAAGATGGGAACCGAGTGGCATCGACGGCATAGGCCTGATTTGATCGAGGTAACGACGCATGCGTGCCTGCGCAAGACGGCGTCGGGGCGCCGAGAGGCATACGGGAACGGGAACGGGAACGGGGTGTGCTCGCGGCCATGGTGGAGGGTCGAGTCTTTCAGCCCCCAAAGATAGCTCATCAGGGGCCGCTCTGCCTTGTGCCAGCGCGTCGGGAAGGGTGGAGCAGCAGCATGCAGTCGCCTCGTGGCTCAAGTCGCACACACATCAAACGTCGAGCGAGCTTTACTAAGGGCCCGAGGGTAATGTAATGAGGGGGGCACGCGGCCCGTCCTATCATCGACGCCGGGCCGCGGACATGGATTTGGAAGACCAGGCCTGTCTCGTGCGGGATTGGCCGTGGGCATTGGGGCGATGCTCCCTTCACGAGATGTCGCTTTCCGAATCTTTATTGGAAGTGTTGGAATGTGCGGCCGTGCACTCGACCGAGTAGACGGTGCGAGGGCGACGGGAGGGACAAGAGATGAGGCACTCGTATCCACCGGCCGCCTTTCCCAGCGCGACGCTAGCTGGCGACGGGTTGAGCTGAGGGCACAAGACTCGAGCTGGAGATGGTGGCAGGGCTCGACGTGGGATTCCACAAGACGTTCCCCCCTGGAGCGACGGACTGCGAGGTGAGTAATGAGCGAGGAGCGAGGCCCGCGTCAACGAGGCGGGAAATGGCAGCGACAGGCGGGGCGAGGAATCGAGGAAACGGGCTAGTGGGGAGGTCCAAAGGGGTGTAACGGCGATGGAGGGTGCTGGAGGGTGCTGGGCAGATGATGCTGTATGACTGTGCCGCGCATATGGGGGCCTGACCAATCACAGCCCGCCCAGCGCTTGTCGACGTCGACTCCCCCATCGCACCCCACGCTTCCATGCCCAAGCACCCGTCGCTCGTTGGATGTCGCAAGACGACGACGACAATGATGAGACGACGACGAAGATGAGGGTGCGAGGCAGCTCTCCGGGCGCATTCTCGCACGATGCACCTTTTTCGCACTGCGACGCCGCGCACACGACCCTGCCCGGCCACTCACAGCATGCCCTCGACCCGTCCACCCGTCCCCCCTCCACCCACCCTGCCCTCTCCCCTCCCCTCCCGCCACGACGCCGCTCCAGGGTCCATCAGCCGCCGTGCATCGTGGTGCGTCTCGACGGCGATCCGACCCCTCGCCCTGCACGACTGAACAAGTGCGCCGGCGCCCGTGCACCGTGCGGCTCTCACTGCCACACCCCCCAGCTCGACGCACGCACCACACCGGCCGACTATTCCTGTCGCTGCCACGCCGCCTCTAACGGGGTCGCGGGCGAGCGAGGGGGAGGGCAAGCACGCAAGCATAGATGACTAGATGCCTAACGGTGGCTTACCGGGTCCGGCGCCATGGTACGACGGGGCATAGAGGCCTTTCGTTATAAAAGAGATGCCTGGCAGGCGCAGACCAAGCACCCATTCCAGTCAGTCAGTCAGTCAGTCAGTCATTGAGCACGCGCTTTTCCTTCCGTCCTATCATCTCTTTCCTTGACCCGGCAGTCTGCTGTACAATATAAAGCCAGAGTTTGAGTCAGTCCTTCTGTCATCTGCCTTTGTCTTCGACACCCTTCCATCGCCCTCTTCTTCATAAGCCGTTTCGTCTCGAGTCAACTCAACACATACCCTACATCATTCACGCCGTCTCCAACATCAGCACTATCAACGCCACAAAGCACACCCGCTCTCTTCACAACATTCTTCATGGGACGTGGAGGCTACAACTAAGCTGTTCATTCCAACAAGCATCCTCATGGGACGCGGCGGCTACAACTAGATCCACCACCCCAACACACACCAAAACCAGCCAAGCGGCGCCCTACATACCCAGCACCAACATCGCCATTGTCATCATGGGCCGTGGCGGATACAACTAAGCCCACGCGGGAGCTCCCGCACCGTTACGGCGACGCGCCACACATCAACCCACGAACCCGTTTATTCACTCAAACACCACCACCATCGTCACACCGCCAATCACTCGCCATGCCACATTATTATTATCCACCGCGGTCGAGAGCCCATCGAAAGCGGAGGATCGAGCGGTGGCGGTCGACGTCCTGATCGCCTATCCTTCGGCAACGAACATGGCCTCTTTCCTTTCCTCTTTCCTAATCTTCTTGTAACAACATTAGCATAGCGACGTAGCGTAGCGCATTCTTACCATGTAGCATTTCCCTGGTCCTTTTTATTCGTCATTTAGTCAGCATTTCGAGCGAGAGCGTTTGGGTTCGGGAATCTTGGGTATGCAATATCATGGGAAATGACACAGGCATCGGACGGGCATCGGGCACTGGCTGGGCTAGGCTATCTGGGCGTTTCTTTCCTCATTTCTGTTTCTGCTTTTACTTCCTCATAGACGGTGGAACGTCGGGTTCCGGGCTCGCTGCCCCCAGGACATGGTTATGGCTCTTGTTTCCTCGTCTCCTTCTCGATCGCCTGCTTGGGCTCGATCGCTTTTCTATCCATTATAATCTCCTATTCAAATCCATCTTTCCACAGATTCTTTTGTGCCGCTTTGCCTCTCATTTTCGTCATCGCTTCGTTTGGGCGCTCGCTTCGGTCGATGGTTTCATTTTCCGACACAGAATCTGAATTGCAACGAATGGTCAGCGCTGGCTCTGTATCACAAACGAGGGACAAGACCGTTATCGATAAATCGAAACCACGCGCCGAGTGAGACGGGAATGGCTGCAACTGGGACGCCATGTGGAGCCGCCCGCTGTCCGAACGCTCAAACCAACGTGCACACCCCGTCTGTGCCACACTTCTCTCGTCCCGACGTCATCGAATCGACAACGCCCGTGGCTGAATGCGGCGGAGTAGGGCGCAGTCAGATGGCAGTCGGGCGATTTGGGGCCGGAAGGCAGAATCTGCATGTGATCCCATTCGAGATTTTGTGCAAAGGGCCATGGGGCGGAACAGATTGTGAAGGAATGGAGGCAACCAGGGGCCAAACTTACTTCTCGAAAACGACGCCCAGCACTTCTTCAACATCGCCGCCCTCGCCACGTCCTGTGATCTTGGCCAACGCATCTGCGGCCAGGCGCAGCGACTCGGCAGCAATCACTATGTCGACCTCATCTTCTCCGAGTTGATCTCGGGTCATGTCGTTTGTCCTTTCGGGCTGCGTCGCTTCCAGGAACGTCTCAAGATGCGACAGGCATTCAGACAGAAGAATGCGCTGGCGCTCAGTTGCTCCCAAAGACTCTTGCCAAATTGACACATCTGGTTCGGATTCAGGGACGAGGGCTGTGGTCATGGCCTTGAAGGTCTCGACGAGGCCGTGAAGGAACGTTTGGATGTGGCCTGGGTCTGTTTGCGTGGCGCTGGTCGCCGTAGCTTCTTTACACGATATAAAGAATACCCCCTCAGGCGAAATGCCAAGGGCGGTTTGAAATCTGTCTTTCCACTCTCGTAGCAGAATAGGATCAGTGCCGATTCGGTCAGTTTTGTTGACAGCAACCACCACTCTGATGCCTTGCTCGACGCATTCCTTTGCTGTCCCCGTGACCTCAGGATCCATTGGTGATGTGGCGTCTTGAACGACAATCAGCACGTCCGAGTCGAGTGCACGTTGCTTGGCGCGCTTGATGCCTTCCCTTTCTACTGCGCCGACGGCATGTAACCCTGCCATTCTCAGGCCCGCCATGTCGCCCATCTTCACCAGCCAGCCGCCCAAGTCAACACCGACGTCAACGACGTCCCGCGTCGTTCCGGCTTCTTGAGAGACAATGGCAGCTTCCCGACCGACGATGCGATTGAGAAGGCTGCTCTTGCCTGCATTGGGAGCACCAAGCAGCGCAACGCTAATGCCTGTGCGCAACAGCTCTCCGCGGAAAGCGTTGACGATGTGGGCCTGAATCTGGCTGACCAAGCCGCGAACCTGCAACGCCACTGAGGCGCACAACTGGGCTGGCGATTCGTCAAAATGCTGGTCTTCTGAGAAGTCGATGAGGGCCTCCAACTCTCCGCGCGCTTGCAACAGTTGGCTCCGCCAGAGCTCGTAGCGCGCCGAGAGAGACGACGTTGTTCCGCGCACCGAGAGTTTGCGCTGTTGTTCGGTGGCTGCAGACAGAGTCTCGCCCAGCGATTCGATCTGAGGGAGGTCCATACGGCTGTTTGCAAAGGCGCGCCGCGTGAACTCGCCGGGTTCTGCGTACCTGACGCCATGTTGGATGCCACTCAACCCAGCATTGGCCGAATTTGCACATTGCGGTATTGCTGCCAATACAGCGCGAACAATGGCAGGACCCCCGTGCACATGGAGCTCGAGAACATCTTCTCCGGTCACAGTGTTGGGAGCGGGAAGGTACAAGACGAGTGCGCCCGAGTCGAGGAGGGTCGAGGGCGAGGGTGTGACGTTGGGTGTGTACAGTTTGCGCAGAGCCGCATAACGGGGCTTTGGAATGGGTTTGGAAGGGCATAGTGTCCGGTAGATCTGTAGCGGATGGTTACGAGTTGGCTTGGATGGGTCTGGCCGGGGACAGTACCTGGCTACATGCTGGGCCTGAGATGCGGATGACGGCTATCGCAGCCTTGCCAGAAGCAGTCGAGAGGGCATAAATTGTCTGCTCAGAAGTACTGGCGGGCGAAGGATGGTACAACCGACCATGTGCGGAATTCGGGAGAGTCGGTGGACATTTCGAGCCCGAAAGGCGGAGGAGGAACTGGATGCTTCTGGCGTGCGACGGGTGAGACAGGCGTGTCCAGGATTGATAGTGCACGAATGATAATCGATGGATTGACGTGAGAGACGAGACGAAAGGTCTCATCCCGAGAGTAGCCGTGCAGTCGCATCGTGAGCGTCGAGGTGCAGTGAATGAAGCGGACCTCCGCCCTCTGCGCACGGAGCCCCGCCGATAGATACGGTAACTAGCGCCAAGATTTGGCTCCACTCGAAAAATTCCCAAGCCAACAACCCACCACCGACCGACGAGAAGTGCTGCACGCCCGCGCATCCACAAATTAACACGCAAAGAGCCACTAGCCGCCAAATATGGCGTCCGGTAAGCGTGTCTGTCGCCCTTGAATGTGACGCTGGAGCTGATCAGCGGTAGATGATCTCGTATGGAATATAATCGGGACCGACTTTTGCAGTACGCATCCTATACATGTGTAGAGGAGCCTCGTTGACATAGTTTCAGGCTACAAGATCAAGACAAGCAAAGACCAAGTACGAATTCTGAGCTTCAGAGAAATGCGCATCGCGGCTGACATGCAACGAGACCTTTTGCAGAAATGAGAACAACCTCACGGGCCTTTGTTCGAGGTGCGTGGCACGCCATGGCAAAGATTTAGCGACTGTTGCTGACTTTGGATCCTCCAGGCAAGCCTGCCCGCTCGCAAACTCGAGATACGCGACCATTCGAAGCGACGCTGCAACCGGCAACATCTACCTCTACCTAAAGGAAGCCGAGCGGTCGCATCTACCCAACAAATGGTGGGAAAAAATCAAGCTTTCAGGCAACTACGTCAAGGCCCTCGAACAGGTCGATCGTCACTTGATGTATCACAGCAAATTCATATCTCACAAGTGCAAACAGCGATTGTATGTGGTCCTCGCGCAACAAATGTGCACTGCTGGAGAGACGCGCTGACAGGATATCTCACCGTGCAGAACACGATTGACCCAAGTGCGGCTTAGAGTCAATCGTCTCGAGAAGGAGACTGAGCGTCTCGGAGAGCGACTGGTTCCGCGCCTGGCACCCAAGGTGCGCCAACGGGAGGAAGGGCGCGAGCGGAAAGCATTGGCAGCGGCCAAGCTCGAAAAGTCGATAGAGCGAGTTCTCATCGAGCGCCTGCGAAGCGGCGCATACGGAAACCGGCCCCTCAACGTCGAACCAAACGTCTGGGAGAGAGTGCTGAACGGCTTGGAAAAGGAAGGCGAGGCACTGCGAGACGCAGACTTGGACGAGGGCGTCGAGGAAGAGAACGAGTACGAGGAGGAGCGTGGGCTTGAGAATGAAGGCGTCGCCGATGTCGAGTACGTAAGCGACATTGACGGGGAATCAGAAGACGACATGGAAGATTTCGAGGATTGGCTTGGAGGTCAGAGCCCAGATGAGGACGAGGGCGGTGACAGCGAATCTGGGAGCGAGGAGAGCGGGGACAGTGAAGACGACGACGACGAGGCGAAGAAGCTGAAGAAAACGCTTGCCAGTCTGAAGCGGAAACGGCCCTCAGGTCCCCCATCGAAATCGAAGAAGGCAGCGAAGAATCCGAAGGGGGCGCGCGTGGGTCTCGAGTACGTGGTGGAGGCGGAGGCAGAGGCGCCAAAGGCTCAGCTTGCGTGATGGCACCGAGTTGTGGCTTTTGGCGCGTCATGAACATCTTTACAAAACTTGTACGTAGAAAGGGTGGCTTGGGAACGCTGCCCAAAAGCCCCTTTCCACAATATATGACATGATATCCCACATCTTCTGGACGTTCTGAGGGTGAGCGTCTCGATAGGCTCCGATACCACTTTCCCCTGAGCTGTGCGAGTCAGCCCTCGATAGACCGTAGCACCTTCTGCAACATGTCTCTCAGTTTATTTCGTCCCCTCGTCGCCACTACGACGCTCGCGAGCTGAAGCCGAACCCCGCCGAGTGCCTTGAAGTTCTCCAGCACCTTCTCCCTCAAGCACAAGCTCTCCTCGTCCATTTGGTCGGGAAAGTCATCGACCCAATCGAAACTCAGCCCCTTCAACTTCCTCGCGCCCTTCTGCAACACGCCGACCAGGCGTTTGCTCTGGCTCTCGAGCTCGTCCAGACACTCGTCCAGGGCAATCTCTTGACACGCACGATGGTTCTTGCCCGACCGCATACGGAACACTTCGATGCGGACGTGCACCTGTCTCAGAGACGCGAGCGACGGCGTCTGCTCCAGCTTCTTGTATCCCGGGTCGAAGCGCACTCCGTGGGGGGAGAGGGAGCCAATGATGAAGCGACTGGGGTACTGGTCCATCAACTCGCGCCGGATCTGCCTGCAGCTGAGCAACATGTTTGCTGGAAGGTCGAAGCATTCCATGCAGAGGATGCCCGCATCGCCGGGCGTCTGCACTGTGTACTTGTCCGGGGCTGGGTCCATGTAGTTGTATATCATGTCGCGCAGCTCGCGCGGGAGCTGGAGGAAGGGGAAGACGGTCGCATCGGGGCTGGTGTGCCTGAGCTTGCGCACCACGCCGACCAGGGACGAGTAGAGCGGGAGTCGAGCGCGTTTCTGGGGCACCTCCCAGCGGTGGAGTGGACGTCGAGGTCGGCTTGGGAGCCGCTTGGCGTACTTTCCGCTCGGGGTGTCGCCGAGCACGAGGGTCAGGAGAGAGGCACAGGGGCAGCACAGACAGGTGGCAGCGCTGTCTGCTCCCTTGCCCATGGTCTCGTCTCGTCTCGTCTCGTCTCAATGGGGATCAAGTCAAGCAGGCATCAGGAGAAGGGCAGCTGAGAGCGAGGTCAGGCAGGGAGCGGGAGCTTGGGCCAGCAAACATTACCGGTATCGATAGCTTAGCCCCAGATGTGGGTCCTCTGCGCGCTGCTCTCCTCTCGACTTTGGGACACGTCGTCCAACTCTTCCTATTACCTTCCTTGTAGTCCAGGCCAGACCAGGATTTGGAATACGACCACTGACCTCGCTACGGCCTTCTTTCGTCGCCCATGACGCAATGTCCGCGTACCTTGCACCGTCTCGCTGACCCATCCGTGACACATGTCAGCAGCGCGGCAGAAGTGGATAAACACGCCGCCCTCGCCTTCTACACTCTGCATCTGCCGGCCCTTCATATCGCTCCCTTGGACTCGTCGCTGAATCTTCTCCCCTATTCGCTCCGTTTCACCGTGGCTTGTTGTGGCTTGCCAATCGTACCTCTGTGTCACGGCTAAGAAGTGCTGCCCTCTCGTGATTTCAAATTCCCCTCGCCGCACCCTCGCCTCCCCCTCTCTCGCCCGTATCATCCTAGGGCCTAAAAGTGCTTGCCAGATATTTGCCTGGCGATCGAGACCAGGCGCGCATGCGAGCGCGCCGTTGAAGAGCACAACGCTCGTCCAAACCGGAAATCGCTTCTTCGCTCGAGTATACCCTTCAATCTAATCGTGCAGGCATACCCGCGGTCGCCCTGGGCCATACACCCCGGAGACAACCTGGTCGACGGGTTGCTCGCCTTCTCCACGCCGCACGCCGAAGGATTTGATTTCTGTATCCGGATTACTCTAGTATAAAGGACTCGGGAGGGCTCTGCAATGGCCTTCTCGCCCTATTCGTCTTCTCCGCCGTCTCTCTCCATCATGTCTCTTCTCAGATTCTGCACGTCGCTCTTCTTCCTCACCACAGCGCTGCTGTCGCGCGCGGCCGTGACGCAGAAAGACTTTTCCGGCGTCGGCCACATCTACGTGCTCAACTCCAGCGATTGGCGGACAGGCAGCCCGAAGCAAAAGGTTGGCTGCCTGGACAACAATGGACGCTTCCTCGCCGAGAAGTCGCTGGACGATTGCGGCACCTTTGTCCGTCTAGACGACTATCCGTGGACGCTGTCGAGCAAGGAGGGCAACTGCACCTTCAACGACGAGACGACGGCGACCAATACCGATTCGTACTACGGAAAGAATGACCACGCGTGGACGTGCAACGCGAGCTATTCAGCCATCATATACGATGAGCTGTTCACCGTCGTATGACGCCCAATCTCGCGCAATATATAATAGATGAACAACATGCTAATTAGCGCTTAGGACGGCTTCCCGTACCCCTTCCTCTGCTCGGGCGACCTCAACTGCTACTACGATGCCAAAGCCGTCCCGGGTGCAGGAGACGTCACGCCCATGTGGGCCTTCCGCTGGGGCTCGCAGCAGAGGGGCATCACGCCGGGACACGTGATGCTGCAGCTGATGTGGAGCAAGCTTGGCGACAACAAGAGGGAGAATATCGACATCCCTAGCCCGAGGGTCGTTTTGAAGGATGGCATGCAGGTGCCGTTGCAAGGACCGCAGGTCAAGTCGTGAAGTGCCAAGCCTTGGAAATTGTGTCGGGTGGCGTTGGTGGCCTGGAGCGCAAGATGGTTCTTTGGGATCGGACCCACTGCAGCTTAGGATGTAATAACGACAGCGATTTCTGGTTCTGAAACGATCTTGTTTTGACGTGATGGTCCTTGGCAAACAGTCGTGCCAGCGAGGGCATTCGCGAGGTTTCGTACCTTTTGTGACGCACTTTCCGCATCAGGAAGGTCAATTCTGCCAGGCCCCACCAACCACCAACCAAGGGCTACATGTACTTTCGCCCTCAACGCTTGTCCTGGCACTCCCGCTTCGTTTGCACCCAGTCGAGTCATTTCATCCGTAGTCTTCGACGCTGCACGACGTTGCAGATCGAGTAGGCCATCACGCTCTTGTCAACCGCAACCCTTCAATCCGATTCTTTCTCTACTCCCTCGTGCTCGACCCCACATTGCCACGTCCATGCATTGAGGAATCCATCTCCCTCATAGTATCCCACATTCTCGTACCATTTCCCCTCAAATCTCTCCCTCAGCATCGTTGCCCGCTCGTCCATGTCCCGACACAGGCCCAGCCTCGCCACATCCTCAGGAATGCCATAATCCCTGCCGCCCTCCCCGTGCCAGTCAAGCTGCGTGTTGTGGAACTCGGCCACCACGACGCCGCCGCCGCTAGGCCATGCCACACTCACCCACACCTTGTCCCTGATGGTGGGCTCGGGCTCCTCTCCGTTGTCGAGGCGGTACATGCAGTCTTCGTTGCCGGCTTGGGCGCCTGTGATGACTTCGTAGCGGTGCAGAGAGTCCCACCATTTCGCACCGAGCAAGAGGATATGTTTGGAGAATGCGTCCTCTTGCACCGAGTCTTCGTAGCTCTCGGATTGGGTGGTCAGAACCGATCCATCTAAGCCCAGGAAATCAAAGTCTGGCGCATAGGCTGGGGACAAGGCGACGACGCCGCCTTTAGATGGATAGCCAAAGAGGGTCATCTTTGACTTTTCGAAAGCAATTCGTCGCGTCAAACCATGTTCCACGGATGGGGGAGACGGCGTGGGAGTGGGCGGTCTAGCTCTGGGTGGACGTCGTGCTCGAGGCCGTGGTTGAAAGAGTTTCTCCAGGGACAAGGCGAGCTCGTTGACGAAGCTCAAGAGCTTGTTTGCAAGTTGGCTGAGCCAGCTGGGAATTAGGATCTCGATATGTCTAGTGTAGAAATCTGCGATAGACCGGCCGATGCGCAGAAAGAGGGACGTGTTTCTCTCTAGGTAAAATATTGCTGACACGCTTCTGAACGTCAGGATGCACAATGCAACTAAAGCAGAGAATGCAGTCGTACATGACAGCTGCGGTGATGCAGGCAGATGCAAGATACTGTGCCTCGCTTTTCCAGTCTACATGCTTCGTGTAGCCGCGCACGCCGTCCCGTCCACAAGTGATCAAGGTGTTAAATGCGGCACGGCAATCCGGTATCGTGGACTTCATCACTGGCAGCTTGGAGATGTGCAATGGCTCAAGGCGAAGACAAATGAGACTGTGGGAGACGGTATCGTGAATGTTCAAATGTTGTTGGTGCCTAGAGGTGGAGAGGCTTGCGAGATTAGATCTGACTAATCCACCATCCAGGCGTTGATTGGTTCCATGCTTCGTGGAGTCCAACCATCCGATGCCCATCGCGCCGACTTAGTTGAGCCAGCCTTAAACTGCTTTCCATAACAGATGGATTGCTCATTGCACCGAACGGTGGGGCGTTGAGCCGATCTGATTCGGACATTAGACTCTCCTTTCGCACCCGCATACACACTCCTACGAAGTGATTACCAAGGTCGGACGAGGCCAACCAGCCTCCCTCGCGCGAGGAGCCAGTCAGAACCCGCGATGCGTGATGACGTTGCAGAAACACGAGATTAATCAGCTGTCGGGGCCAATTCCCGCTCCAGCCCCCGAGTCATCTGCGTGGCGTGGTTGGTCGGAGGCCCGCCTCGCACGTGCGGGACTCCGAGCTGCATCACCGACTTGATGCTCCAACATTCCAAACGTACGGCCGGAGTAGTGCCAGCCAAGTCGGATTGGTTGCGACATCAAGATATATATAAGAGTCGATGAAATGTCTCCATGCGACAGCAACAAGCATCACCTCCTCCCATCTCAACCTCTCGAATTTACTCCCCAACTTAGCAAGACACATCAACAAACTTCACCATGGTCAAATACGCACAGATTCTTAAATCAAACACCTCCTTCTTCTCCACAAAGGCCGCCACCAACCTGACGGCTGTCTTTGTCGGCGCCACCCAAGGCATCGGCCTCGGCACCCTACAAGTCTTCGCCAAACACACATCAAGCGCATCGCCATCCATTTACATCGTTGGACGCTCACAGAAGGGTCTTGACAGCCTCGCCGCTCAAATTTCATCGCTCAATCCGTCCGCAAAAGTCATCCCCGTCAGGGCCAACGACCTGACCCTGGTCAAAGACGCCCAAACCGCCGCCAATGAGATCACATCCTCAGCTGACAAGGTCGACTTCCTGTTCATGAGTCCCGGTTACATTACCAACCACCGTGACGAGTCCCCCGAAGGCCTCGACCGCGTCCAGGCCATTCGCCACTACTCCCGTATGCGATTTCTCGTCACCCTCAGGCCCTTGCTTCTGAAATCCGCCTCTCCACGTGTCGTTACGGTCCTGGGAGCCGGCATGGAAGGCAAGCTCTGGGCAGACGACCTGCTGCTGAAAGACAACTACAGTCTCCTGGGCGCCGCGTCCGCGTCCGGCAGCATGGTGACTCTATACCTCGAGAGTTTCGCTAAACAGCCCGGTAACGACCAGATCAGCCTCGTGCACACCTATCCAGGCACCGTTGGTGGGACTGGGTTGAAGGTCGAGGGACTGCCATGGTTTGTGAAGCCCTTGTACTGGATTGCTGTGCCATTAATCAATTTATTTGGTATGACAATTGAGCAGGCGGGCGAGCGCACTCTGTACGCTGGGACAAGTGACAAGTTCCCTGCGAAGGCGCATGCAGGAACGAGCAGTGCTGCTGCCCCGGGCAGCAATGGGACGGTTGGAAGCGGGGTGTACCTTGTCGGCGGTGACTCCAAGCCGATTCCGGGACACAAGACTTTGACTGGTCTGAGGAGCAAGGGTTTGGAAGAGAAGGTGTGGGACCACACAAACGAAATCTTAGAAAAGGTGGAGAGGTCATAAATCGTCTCGAATCTCGTCCTCGATTTGCATGTTTCCTTTTGCCATTTTCCAAGTCCTCTAATACCAGTTTTTCATTACAGATATCAGTCCAAGGGTCAGCGTTTCTACTAGTAGTCACATAATCAAATCATTGTACCGCTCAGATTCACTCCACGATGCATGAAACTCGCCAGTGCAGATCACTCAATTAATATGTGCTCGCCTTTTATCCCGGTTCTTCTCATGATCCGCCGCGCAATCTCTGGACAGCCTATAAATACTCCCAGCATCCCTGCTCTCCAGCGCCCCTTCTGCCAGAACACCACCAACTCGACCAACCCTACACGTCTGAACAGCCCCAACCCCCAGAAATTAACACGATGATATTCGGCCTTTTGATCCTCCTCTTCGCCCTCATCGCGACTCGAGCGCGTGCCGGCTGCGCCATCGGCACTTTCCTCCACGACATACAATTCCCAATCGTCACGACCACGTTATACGGCATCGGCGAGTGTATCGTCATGGGCTCTAAAGAGTAAGGCCATACACCTTGTCAAAATCCTCCCCCACACACCTTCTTCCACACACCCATATCCTCGCTTTCATCCCGACATCACAATTATCCCCCACTCTTCCGATGAAACTTGTTTGACCACCGCGACAGTATTCCAGGCGCCATCAATCAGGGCGCAGTCAACATTACGGAAAATGCACACTGCACTGTCTTTGGCAGCGAGACATGTAGCAGGAATGGCACGGGGTTCGTCATCTCGGTGCAAGGGCCAGGCGTGTTTGCTCTGCCGCAGCAGAATGCGAGACATGCTCGCTCGTACATTTGTGCGTGGTCGTCGTAGAGTAAAGGTTGCAGAGTCGCAACGTCAATGGGCGCGGCGTGGAAGTGAGGAGTGACTAGTTGTTGTCTACGAAGAATACTCCTGGGCTTCTAAGAACCATTCGTCAACAATCAAGCTCTGCTGAAGCAGTCAACCGGTCCATGTGCATAGTGGATCACTAGAACTAGTTTTCAAAATGTAAGTTGACGTTTTATACGTCAGGTGTTCATACCAGACTTCGCATCTTGTGGCGTCGATGAATCTGTTAGACTGAGCACCTTCCTGTAAAGGGAGTAAACAGCTTGTACGGATTCGCTAGCATGACTTTGAATTTGGGTAGAAGTACTAGCCTCATTGGTGATCTTACAGGATAGGAAAGATGTGGGAGATTCATCACCCTAGGTCATGCCAGCAAAATGAACAGTCGGTATGACAGAAGTAAGAAGCGCGTAGACTTCGTCGTATCTCCTGTTCTTTGCTTCGTACAGCGCAAGTTGCATGGCGCGGACCCCTGGAGTTTGTGCAACTTTGCGTACTCTTTCGTCGTCCAACAGTAACTTCACCGCTGGCAAATGTCCTGCTGCAGCCGCATAAGTCAATGGCTCCCATCCATCCACATCTTGCGTGGTGGGATCGACCTTTGGCGATAAAAGCAGTGCGGCGACGACCTCCACGTGACCCCTCCACGCCGCCCAAGAAAGCGGCGTCATTTTATGGGAGTCTTGAGATTGCAGATCGATTTCGTCCCGAGAGCGAAGTAAAAGTATAACTTCATAATGGCCTTTCCTTGCAGCATGAAGGATTGGACTCCTGTCCTTGACGTCTTTTATGTTCACATCGATATCGGGCAAGTCTAGAAGAATTCCCACGACCGAAGAGTGGCCTTTTCTCGCTGCATGGGCTAGAGCAGTCCTCCCGGAGATGTCCTGCTTGTTGATGTAGAAACCTACTTCATAATCCATGGGGTCCCAATCTCCTTGTGCAATGCGGTTTTCGAAAGTCTCCAGGAAAAGGCGGACGATATCAGCTTTGCCAAGGTGGGCTGCGTGAGAAACAGCTGTTTGGCCAAATGGACTTTGAATGTCGAGATCGAATCTTTGGCTGTCTATCAATACTTTCACTACTTCGGGCTCTGCTTCTTCAATAGATCGAAACAGAAGCCCTCGCGCCCATTCAGGATCATTCCAATCAAACTTCCGCGAGGAGAGGAAAGCCTTGAGTCACACTATTAGCTAGCTTCTTCGGATTGACGAGCGGGAAAGCATATTGAGTATCACCATATGCAAAAGTACATACCTTGACGAGATCTGTTCTCGAATGCGTTATTCCCCACTCCAGCGCCGTCATCTTCTTCTTGTTGGGAATAGCTGGATCGGCGCCTGAGCGAAGTAGCAGCATGACCATAGATGATCTTCTCTGCATAGTGGCGCGAAGAAGTGGGGTCTCTCTGTCTTCGTTGTGTGAGTCGATATCCACTCCTTTCTCAAGTAAAAATTGGACAACTTCCTCGTGCCCTTCCTCTGCCGCTGTACCCAGAGCTTCCACCAAGACATCTTTCATTGTTTGACGGAGCTCCTCATAATTGTGCAAGGCCACAACCCATATCGTCCGAATAACGCCCACATGTCCACCATCAGCGGCCAAGGTCAGTGCCATTCGCATGTTGTCTACCAAGCCTAGTGTAGACCGTGGGTTTATATTTACTAGCTCGGCTAGATCAACTTTGAGGAGGCATGTCGCCACAATCTTTTCGTGACCTGATGCTGCAGCGGCCACGAATGGCGTTTGAGATGAATTCCCAGCCTTCATGACAACTGCTCCGGCATCGATTAGGAGTGTTGCGACCGCTAACTTTCCCCTGGAACAGGCTATCCATAGCGCCGTGAGTCCCCGATTGTCTTTAATATCCAAAGAGGCTCCAGCATCAAGAAGCTTGGTTAAAACATAGGCGTGGCCTGACTTGGCAGCTTTCCACAGTGCGGTTCGCCCTAGTTTGTCTTTGAGATCGAGACGGGCGCCAGCCTCAACGAGTTGTGAAACAATCGTGGCGTGACCCGCGTTGGCAGCTTTGAAGAGCGCTGTCTGCCCCTCCAGGTCCCTTGAGTCTACCGCCGCCCCGATGCTGAGTAAATAGCTCGTGGCTTCGTCGTGTCCATATTTGGCTGCCCGCATGAGTGGTCTTCGGCCGTTTGTGTCCGATCGGTCTCCATCAGCGCCGCCATCGAATAAGATTTCCAAGGATTTGGTGTGACCTCTTCCAGCTGCTGCAAACATTGCGGTTTGACCATTACCATCTACGGTATTCGGATCCGTCACGTGTTTGACCAGCGTTCGAACAATGCCTTCCTTGCCACCCTCTGCTGCTTCGATCAAGGGTGTACGTCCGTTGAGACCAAAGATGTCCACATTGGCCCCTGCATCAATAAGTATGTCGACGATCTCTTCGTTCCCCGTGCGGATTGCATTGAAGAGATGGTGTGAAGTTAGAGTTGCTCCGTGCTGAATCAGCATTTGTACCGTTCTTGGGTTGTTGCCCGCAATTGCATCGATTATAACCGTGCGATGCGAATGATCTTCAACGTCCAAAAATACTCGGAGCGTCCCATCGGATGTCGCCGCTTCTAGTAGTGCGACAACGACAGCCTCGCCGACAAAGCCTTCTATTGCGGCTTCCATGAGCGCATGGCGCCCCATAGCATCCGTAGCATATATATCTGCGCCAGCGGTAATTAGTACTTTGACGTTGTGGATTTGGCCCAATCTAGCCGCATGTATGAGAGGGGTTTGCTTGTTGCTGGCCCGAAAGTTTACATCGCCGCCCATATCCAAAAGCAGTCGCAGCATCGTGTCGCTTTCGCTTCCCGCGGCTTCCAACATTGCCGGCAGGCATTCTGTGGTTGTTGTATTTGGCGTCACTCCAGCGTGGAGAAGCATTTGAGCAATGCCGATGTATCCAAATCGTATCGCTATGTTCAAGCCCACGTCTCCTGAACTGTGTTCGCTGACTGGACAGCCCATGTCGAGCATCATTTCGACAATTTCAGGCCTTCCCGTAGATACCGCTTGACAAATCAATTGAGGCTCCTGTGTGATGATTGCGGCGATGGTAGGCACGGTCCAATGATCCTTTAAATTTCCCAGGGCAGTGCGATCACCAGAGCGAATAACTTGGGCTACCCGGTCCTCTAGGCTGTCAGCTTTTGTGCCAGCATTAATATTTTCCTCTTTCTCGGATTCTAACATAGTCCGGACAAGATTTAGTAACCTCGACCCTTCAGATCGGATTTTTGCCCGTTCCCATTCATCACGGGTGTGGGAGAGCAGATGAGGGAAAATCCTCTCTTCCAGCATTCTGACAGGGCGCATCCCCAGCTCACCCAATTGAAGGAATTCATCCTCATGAATGCTGAAATCAGTGAATGTTTTCTGCCACTCGTTAGAAAACCCATTGTCGATAAGCCAAGCTTGGACGTGATTAGGGGACCACGGATGGGAGCTAGCCGATAAAGCTGAAAAATCAATCTCTCCCTCAAAGTCGTCGTCCCTTGAGCCCTGTGCATCTATATCCGCTAAGTCTGATCCTTGGCCGCCTGTGTTCTCCTCATTTTCGTCAACACAGCTCGGAACGGCAAATAAAGCAATTCTCTCAAGGTGTCGTGCAACGTGCGATTGCATGGCAGACTGTGTTTCGAGTGTTATGTCGCATATCGGACAGCACCTATCTGGGAGGTGGAACGTCGACTCGCTTGCACTGACGATAAGGCGCTGAGGTATGTCGTTTTTTGTTTTCATATGGCCGTCTTGAATATGGCTGTGGTAGTCTTGAGCAGACTCGAATGTTTGATCGGTATGGTCCGGACAACGAAATACCTGGCGGTGCTGCGAATTTTCGTGTTGAAGCCAGTCTTGGCGAGTGTCGTAAAGCTCACCCCCAAGTTTACAATCTTGGTATGTGCACACATAGGGCCGTATATCGTGAATGAGGTGAGCTCTTTACATGATTAGAAAGACTTGTTATGATCGTTCACCGACGGATACTTACTTCCAAGCCTCTTCTGCTAACATTGCTTTAGGACAGAGAGTGAAGCAGAAAGGACATTCAAAGTACTTTTCGTGCGATTGTATGCTAGGTGGTCGCGGAAATTGCACCAGCTCCTTACCTGGCCGATACATCGAAGGTTGATACACTGAAACGGAGACTGTGGATCGATCGTCTTTTAGTGTAAATTGCTGGGTAGCTTTCAGCATTGTTGCCGTCGTTACCGACTGTGGAACTAGTGGGGACATCAGGCCGCCGATTGGGCTGTGTTGTACCATTGGCGGGCTCCCGGACCCGGCAGCGGGATTGTCAACCCTCAGTGCTTCTTTCTCTGGAAGCGAGTGTAGACTGAGCTTCTCGCGGTGTCGTTTCCAGTACGAAAACTGTTGTCTTCTCCGGAAGTTTGCTCGCGCCAGTCGAGAAACTAGATATGAGTTTGCGTGGCTGTAGTCGTTGGTGGCATTGTTAATTGGTCCTGCTCGAACAGACTCAGAACCACTTTCTGGCGAATCTTCAGGTGTCTGCTGAAGCCCCTCTGCGCGAGACTTGGCTGACTGATATTCTGTAAAAATAGAGAGGATATGGCTCTCATCGAATGGCCGATAGGCTTCCAGGAGATCAATGTGGGTATCAAGGTCGACCCTGGTGTGTTGCAGAGCTTTTGCAGATGCGAATCTGGATGATGGATTCCGGATCCAAGTCGAGAGCTTGTAGAGGCGATCAACGGGGTCTCTGATGCCGCCAATGAGCAGGTCCATGTCTGACTCGTCGTCATCCCATCCATCATCAGAGTTTCTGGGATCAAACAAAGGACCATCATCTGCAGGGCTTTTTGTCTGTGCCTCGATGTACTCAAGCACTGGAAAGAGAATGTGAGAAACGTTCTTCGGGAGAAGTGTCAACTAGGCTGACCTTCTGTCAAAGAGGAGATGAGTGCGGACAAGAACTTTTGCAGCATCTCCTTGATATTTTCTGCTTGCCGCACCCTGTAATCCAAGGATCCATGGCCTGCCACAAACAGACCCAAGTTTGTCGCCCATAGTTCGAAGCGTTCATTTTCCACAACGAGCCGCTGCCTAGTGTCGTCGCCCGTGAGGTCGTCTTCACACAAGGCTTTCTGGAACGCTTTTCTCGTGGCTAAACCCAGCGAATACAGGCTGCCGGAATAGTGGCTCGTCATGAGCGTATGATTAATGGCGAGATGAACCTGGAGACATGGGGCGCGACCAGGAGCGGAAGGAAGAGTGAAGCGGCTCTTGCCCCGCGGCAGTGCTGACCAATCAGACGCCGACACAATCCTTCGGATCCTTCCACTCCGCCCCGCAGCTGAACTCCAGGCAGCATCCAGCCTAGCTCGTCCATAACTTCATCTCACTCGTCACCGTCCTAACATGCATCTGTTTCCTTTGTGGAACCTGCAGCTCAATGTCTGGCATCGAAGTGGCCGGCCTCGTCCTCGGTGCGCTCCCGGTACTACTTAAAGCCGTAGAACAATATCGCGGCACCATACGAGCTGGCATCCGCTTTGTAAAGAAACGTAAATATGTGGAGAAGCTGGCATCGGCTCTTCTGTTCCAGCAGGGAACCCTCACCGAAGTGCTGCGGACCCTCCTCATATACTCTGGTTGCAGCGATGTCGCGCGTCTGGACGTCGCCCCTTTCGACTACTTGAATGACAGCCAAGTCCAAGCACAGTTGCACGACTACCTGGGCGCCGACATTGACGCCGCCCTCACCTCGGCCTTGCAGCAGAGTCTGGCGACTATCAAGAAGATAGCTGGCAACATCGCAGGGCTGGTGCCGACCATGAATGTGTGTACTTTTGGCCCGACTATCGACTTCGGCTCACTTTGTCCTAGGGTACTACAGACGACTTGGAAGAGATCATCAAAGCCAACCACGATGCAAAGCCACGCAAACTCGATTTACTTCCCCGCATAAAGTTGATGTTTGGCGCGACTGAGCTAAAAATTGCGATTGAGGAGATGGACACCACGATTGCTAGTTTGTACCGCCTTACGAGCTTGGTATGCTCCAATCGCCAGCCGACAGAGGAAAAGGTGTCGCGCCAAGCAATTAATTTAGCAGCTGCCTTTCGACAGGTACGGAGCTTGGCAAGTAATCTTCACACTGCAATCGATCGCGGGTGGAACGCTCGCTGTCATCACAAGCGACATGATGCACATATGCTTCTCGAAGACCGGATCGACACAGCTACTGCCATTTCAAAACGCATGACAAGCAGCGAGAAGTGTGGAATACCGGCGTTCCATCTTATCTTTGCCGGAACATTGGCTGATCACAACCATTCGGCATACAGGGCGGTCGTGCAGGTGATGCATGAGGACCACGAAGAAGACGATCCAAAGGAGGACACGACTCTATACACTTCTACATCCCATAAAACGTCCAAAGTGACCATAAACGTGCCTAGGCGTTCTTCAGAGATATCTGTGGTCTCGTCGATTGATGACTTGTGCACAGCGTTTGCGGCATCAGGGGTTGCATTCGTTCTCACCAGGGGTCAAAAGCTTGGAACGATACAATCCGAAAAACATTGCACCATGTCTTGCCACCACAACCAGGTCACCTTCGAAGAACTCTTAACCGAATCAAACCCTGCTCGAGGCCCCATGATCTCCCTCAAGTTGCGAATGGTGCTGGCGCTCAAACTTGCTTCAAACCTACTCCAACTTCTACAGACCCAGTGGTTACATGCGGCCTGGTCCAAAGAACTGATTAGCTTTCCTATAATGCCCAGCCAGGGCCCGAGAGCTTCAAATATCGACTTCAGCCGGCCATATGTATCTAGCACATTCGACCACGCGAATTCAGCCACCAAGCTAGGCCAGCCCAGCTCAGTGGAGCCAAAAATAGCCATGTTGGAGTTGGGCATACTCCTCCTGGAGATCTGGCACGAAAAGACCTTGGAAGCGCAATTTTCGCTTACAAAGACGCCTGTCAAATATCACGAGAGGCTGGCTTTAGCACTCGAATGGATCCATGAAACCGACAATCCACTGCTTGAACTCTACGACAAAGCGGTCACTTTTTGTCTCACGGGGGTCGTGAGTAGTGAATCACGTAATATGCAGTGGGACGACATGAAGCTCTGGGCCGCCATCTGTGGCGATGTCATTGAGCCACTATCAAAGAATTGCAAGCAATGGCGTTGAACAGATCGACACTTTCGCATGAATGAACAAGTTTTCGAACAGGGGAATGTTATCGAAGAGATTATGATACCAATGGCAAAGGAAAGACATCGAAGACTAGCTACATAAACAATCTAGTCTTCATGCCCATCAAGCGCAAATCGAGAGCCTTGCTTTGGGACTATACGAATTTTAACACCGATCCGCCCGAAGTCATCTTGAAGGCCATCGTAATCCTCCGCAGGATCAAAGTGCTCGACACCAATCTCCCTCAGATTGGGGAACTGGCCTACTTTGCAGAGCAAGGCAAGTTGATAAAGAGTCAGATCGATGGAAGCGTCAGCTCTGTAAATAACCAACGTCTTCAAAGATGTCGGCAAGACCAAAATGATCGCTACTTGCAGATCCTCCTCACTGATCTGATCGGCGATTAGCATTTCCGGCTTTGGAAACAGACATTGATGAGGTGCTGCAAGCGACTCCAGTCTTTCGAAGTGCGAGAGATTGGCGAGCGAAGTTGGATTGTAGTCCGAGAGGGGACTCGCTTCGTCCAGAGTCAGACTTTGTAACGTATCTTTTGAACCAGCGAGCTGATCAATGACCTCCTGATAGTTTAGCCAGAATGTTTGACTTTCAAACAAGCAAGTGAACTCGGTGATAGAGTCTGTTCCCGACAGAAGCCACGCGAAAAAGCCTTCGGTGAATTCAGAGTCGACGAGGGTGACTTTTGAAAGCTTGGTATTTGCGCCGCCGGTACTTCTTCTACGCTTTGAAATTTTCCAGCCATCGACGCCGACTATTCCAACGAGGTTTAGATCGGTGAGCTGAGGCATGTAATTAAGAAACTGATCTAAGCTTCGATAGGAAGCTAATTTGCCTCCGTCCCACTGTCCGCCCATATATGATCTGAAAATATGCAATTTCTTTAGGGAGTTCAGTGCGGTATTTGACTTGCGGAAGAAGCAAGACCAGTTGAGGGTTTTGAAGGGCCGCATCTCGCGGATGCTTAGTGATTCCAGATTGGGCACCGACGCGAGGATAAGAAAAACGTGGGCGTCTTCTATATTCTTGGCCAGGTTGCGCACGAGGTCCCCCCCGTTGCTCGCAATCGCCCACCTTCTCTTTCGTGTACGATATATCCCAGGGTCGTATTCACGATCCCTGGAAACAAACCCTAAATTTTGTGCAGCATCCAAAAATAATGCGAACAGTTCCAGATCGTCATTTGTCCTATCAACGCGATTGACAGTGCGAGCTCTGGAGAACATGTCTCTGGCGGGGATTGCGTTCGATTTGATATTCGCTACGTCACTCCACCGGCTAGACTCCCTGGGCGACGTGATGTCTTCCAATTGCTCGTTCCATACCCTGGAACGGCCTTCTTCGAGCTCGGTCTCGGTCACCCATCCACTCAACTCTATGCTCTTGATTTTGGCGGCCAGCTCCGGTTGTTGAACCAGAGTTCGAAGGAACAGGTGCAGACGTTTGCGCCCCGAAGATAGATTATTGTACCCCTGATAAAGCACATCGTTTGCTGGCAAGACTGCTTTGCGACACGTGAGACTCAGAGCTCTTAAAGAGGGGGGATCGAGATATTCGCACACGGCCGCGAGGAGCTCGTATGGCAAGCTTGGCAAGAGTCCCTGCTCGCTCGTGCGTGCGGTAAGAGCTGATGGCGACTCCATCGCCACGTGACGCAACGCTATGGACGAATGAAAAATGATGGTGGAGTGGAGGGTGAGTCGTGACGACGTGGAAAGGCGCTCGTCTCACAGTCTGTGGGACCTCAATCTAAGCCGTTTTCGGACGCCTTGTAATGGTTTAACTGTGTTTGGCTTAGGCTCAGCTCACTCTTCCGATTGAAACGAGGAGGGGCACTTTGGTATTCCGCACATCTTGGACCTCGTTCGCAGCACAAAAGACTCCTCGTCTGACATACATGACACAGGAATATTGGCCAATAGAGCGCGCCATAGCCGAGGCTAATGATGCAGATCAACCTGCTAGTCTTGTCACGAGAGTACAAGAACCGCAGCATGGTCCGTAGACACCCGCAGAACTTGGACCTTTACGCCTGAGGGAGATGGCATCGTATTCTTCAAACAACCCTGGAAATAGTACGGCCTACATCAACGGGCGTATCTACACCATCGATACCTCCCATCCGTGGGCATCCGGATTCATCGTCTCTCCAGATGGGAATTTTGGCAAAGTTGGCACGACCGATGCCATTCGCGCCATCGCGCACAACTCTGGACTCGTCGTAGTCGATCTCAAGGGCCAGTTTGTGATGCCAGGCATTCACGATGCGCACATGCACCTGCTCATGTCGGCCCTCGCCCTCACGTCCGATGTCAGCATCGCCATGGACTCGACCTCGGACAACATCGCGCAGAGAGTCAAAGACGGGAATTGCGCCTGTCATTTTGCGCACGCATACGGGAACTGGATCCAGGCCGCTTTCTACGACAACCGCGGCTTTCCGAACATGCAGGCAGATCGAAGGTACCTAGATGCAGCGTTTCCAGACGAACCGCTGATGATAGTGGGAGGTGCACAGCATTCTGTGCTTCTGAACACGGTTGCGTTAGAGCAGGCAGGCTACGATATTCAGAATGAGCCGGATGCACCGGGGTCCAAGTTCTTCCGGAGAGACGATGGAAGCCTGACGGGGGAGCTGGCCGAGTCGGCCATGACGAAGGCGCGACTCGCCATGCCGAAGCCCAGTTTGGCGCACGTGAAGAGGGTGTTGAAGCATGCGATCAAGATTGCACATCGAGCGGGTGTGACCAGCTGCCAGGAAGCCAGCGCGAACACGCTCGAGATGCACGCTCTGAAGGAACTTGAGGAGGAAGGGCAATTGAACATGGACATTGCCACTCATCTCGTTTACGCACCAGAGTGGGTCGCTGGCGAAAAGCAAGAGACGTCTAAGCAACTCCTCGACTCGGCGGAAGCGTTCAACTCTAAGCATATCGAAACTCGATTTGTTAAAATCATCCTCGACGGCGTTCCACTGCCGCCCCTCTTCACACACTGTGCTCTAGACTCGCATGGAGACCCCGACCTATCCAAACTTCTAGTCCAGGATGTCAAAGAAGCCATTGTAGAGTACGATGGTCGAGGCATGACGGTCAAAGTGCACTGCGCGGGCCAGGGAGCGACGCGCCTCGCTCTCGACGCTATCGAAGCAGCGCGCAAGAACAACCCCAACGGGCCGCGTCACGAGATTGCGCACAATAGCAGTGTCCACAACGATGAGTTTTCGCGATACAAGTCGCTGAATGTTACAGCCGAAATGTCCCCAGCTTTCCTCTTCACGCACCCTGTCGCGATACATAGCGGCGGGACCATGGACTGGAACTTTACAAAGATGATGGATGCGGGCGCACATCTGACTATTGGATCTGACTGGGGAGCTTCGCCCGACCCTTCGCTGTTCGAGGCCATGGCAGGCGTTGTGGAGACTGTTGGGAAGGGATCCAAGGAGAAGGGCGGGGAGTTGCTCTGTAAGATGCTGACGATGAACGGCGCAGAGGCAGTGGGGAGGGAGAAACAGGCTGGAAGTATCACAGTGGGAAAGAAGGCGAACTTCATCGTCATGGACAAGGATCTGAGCAAAGGAGAATTCGCGGGTGCCCACGTGATGAGGACTTATTTTGAAGGGGAGTGCGTCTGGGACAAGGAAATGCCCTAAGGGCGACAAGGTAGCAATACTTACAACTTCTCCAAGCGCCGAGTCTGGCTAGTGTCGCCTAGGAAGTTATTTCGATCCATATCGACGTGGCTCGAGCAACTCGAGATGCAAATGCTTCCCCAATGATATCGGCATCGACAGAAGCATCGAACGTGAGCAAGGCACTGCAAACAATGGCTTGGACATGCCCCAACAATTCCTGTCCGCGGTAGAGCAGCTCTTCCTTGTCCGCTTTCCGCACCAAGTGAAGCAGTTCCTGGAGCATTCCCTCGACCAAACCAATCTCGAGCTTGAATCCAGCGCCACAACTTGTCAAGACAGACTGTACCCACGGCACCAAGAGATTACCAATGACGTCTCCGCCAGCGAGACGCTTGTCGACCAGGACACGCACAAGATGCTCAGCATGAACACTGACGGTGCATTCGGTTATCGCGAAACACCTTTGCAAGTTTCATCAGCCCTCCATCCTCATTATTCTCACAACAACCCACGCCACCAAGTAAATCGATGCGACGAAGCCCGCTGACCTGCGCCTTCATGACCACAACAACGTCTGCACCTCAACCCTATGAATGACGGGGAGCGAAGGGAAGAAGCCGGTGGTGGAAGGAGCAGGGACAGACGAAGGAGCAGCCATGGTACGAGGCTCCATGTCCATGCAAGGCGAGGGCCATCTCGCTTTAGTTTCCGTTTTGGACCCGAACAGTTGGAACGAGTCGTGTAGGTACTTAGGTCACGTGAAAGGCCAACTCCTGGGGTCAGGACCAATAGGCGCACTGATGATCCGCCAAAGGCCGCCAAAGACGCGGCTTCGCACTCGAAATCGTCGTGTGGACATTATGGATTCAGCAGGGATGCGATTTATACTCGTATGCACTGTTTTGACCAGTCTGGCTTCCTCGGTTCAACCGCGCCTTGTCGGAATGCGGAAGGAGCTGTGGAGTGCTTGTCGCGTCAGCGAAACCAACACCTCAGCGACACCCACAACGCACCGCAATGCAGCCTAGTTCTCGTTTCTTCCATTGAGGGGACATGATGCCGACCAGAGCCTCATCGACACCTTCTCGGCCATGTCGTTCGGCCGACGGTCCGCAGTGGCTGTGCTACGGTGGGAAATTTGTCGCCCAGCTTGCCGGCGAGCATGCCCATCCCAGTGGACCACGGTGGCTTAACTACCCCTTGTACGACATCACGAACCGGGTGTTGATTGAGATCCGCGCTTCAATGTGAAGACTCCAAAAACTGAAGCGTATAGCTTCATCCACCTCGACCGAGGAAATGAAAGTCATCACAGGATACTCTAATTCACCTAAACTGTGTAGAGCGACTGCAACAATCTCCGAAGTGGCCCCGCCCCCATCGACCATGACAGCCGAAAATAGCTTGAGTGCAGATCCGACCCAGATTCCACGAGGCTGAGTCTCTGAGAGGAGCTATGCGGGCTACGGTTTGCTTGGCGCGTGTTTGCTGTGGAGCCACTACAATAGCTTTCGTACGTTCCTCGAGTTTGGAGGTATGCCTGCGAGATTTAGCATTCAACTTTCAAGATACTGCCCACTTAGCTGTCCAGGTCAACAACGACGTCGCTCCAGACAGCCTCCCTTGTCATGGCGCATCCAGGGTATAAAGCGACAGACGCTGCTCTGCTCTAACTCTTCATCACGACATACAACAACTTCGTCAATACCCCTCGAAATCAATCCGCACAGTACCTAAGAAACTACAAGAACTCGATACGATGAAACGCTCCATTTTCTCCGCAAGCTCCCTGGCTGTTCTGGCATCAAGTCATCCACTCGAAGCACGACAGTATCCAACCCTGCCGAAGGCACCAGATACCTGGAGCGGCGGCGATACTCTCTGTGCTTCTCTAGAGTGTAAACAGAATGCTCTTGCCTTCGCGTTCACCTACGGCTTCCCTCTCTACCCTTTCGGTGCAACTATCATCGACAAAGATACAGTGCCAACCAATTTTCTGATCCATCAGCGCGAACTCGTCAGTGCTGACGAAAAGGCCATCGTTCGCCCAAACGCAGATACTTTGTACACGAACATCTTCTACGACATCTCGACCAGCGATCTCGAAATAACAGTTCCAGATTTCAAACAATTTGGAGAGGGCCGCTTTGGCGTCTGGCCCTTCTACGACCAATACGGCGACAACTTTGCCAATATTGGCACAGTCTCCAATATTACCCACGGCAAGTTCCTTGTAAAATACGATCTAGAAAATATTGGAGTCTTCATTAAGGGCGCCCCCGCTGGCTACGATGGCTGGATTGGTATGGGTACCACCTATGGCATTGGCATCAACCGCATCGAGGTAACCAACACGACCGAAGACATTGAAAAAGCAACCCAAATCCAGGACCAGATGAAGATTGCACAAGTCCCGCGCAATAGTACCGTTGCCCCGCGCCTCGACCTTGACGTCTTCAAAAGACCAGGCTACTGGCCCTCTAACAACACTTCCATCCCGCAAGCTGTGCTCCACCAAACCGCATATTTTGCCCCCTACAACCTCCCCAAAGTTGCCGAAGACCGCCCGTGGGTCAACCAGACGCTCGAAAACGCCGGCATGCGCCACGGCATCTGGACACAGCCTCCAGGCACGAACCTCAGCGCTGCCGTCGGCGCCGCTAACGCCTCAGTCGAAGCCCTCTTCACCGCTCCCGGCACCGTATTCCCCGTTGGCAAGAACTGGGCCCTCTACGACGACAAGGTGGTCGGTGATTTTGAGAACTGGTACCAGGCGCGCTACTTTACGGCGGGCTGGGGCTACCTTGCGGTACAGCCCTCGCAAGCCGTGTACCCCTCGCTCATAGACATCGACTCGGTCGGCACCAACCAGGCGCTGCTTTTCGAATTCAGTGGCCGCCCTACGCTGAAGCAGTCGAGTTTCTGGAGCATGACGCTGTACGATGGAGAGGGGTATTTCATCCCGAATGAGCTGAATCGATTCGCGTTGGGGGATCGGAGTAATCTGACGTTCCCGGATGGGTCCCCGTTGTATGTGAATGGTGAGCCTGCTGGGGACGATGCGCCGTTCAAGATGTTGGTTCAGCCTGTCGATGTCGAGCCGCCGGCGAACTGGACGAGTAACTGGTTACCGGCCCCGAGTGGCGGTGGGGACTTGCAGGTCACTTTGAGGTGGTATGGGGCTACGGAGAATATGGAGGAGAATGGCGATTACGTCTATCCCAAGGTAATGGTGATTGATGCTATCAGAGCATGAATAATAGTTGTTTCCGGTTCGTTGTAGTTGCTGTTTGGTTGTAACACACACTTTTGCTCGGCTAAACTTGTCACTTGTTTCCGTCATCTCAAATCACTCTAATCGTCTCAGTCAAGCTTCAATTATTTTTTCCTCTGATTCCTTGAGACCTATTTATCTTTCGCGGAGGAGATCGATCAAACAAACCCTCCCACACGTCTCCCAGGATGGGAATGTCATGTATGCATGAACTTTTCCACCAAACCCATCTCTGGACTCAGTACTCTCTACCCTCGCCCCAGGTGCCATGGAATCCACAACCCATGACAATCGGAAGGCGAGCCCGGCCTATCTCATCCATCGTCGTGGCATTGAGCACGATCAAGTTGCTGGTCTTGCTGGTCTCCCTGAGAGCAACGAGAAGCAGGACCCCATCATCTTCCTCAGTGGCCCCAGGGCGAGCAACTAACGGATATTAGCCAAGGTCGAGCGTAGATTTATATCAGCCACCTACCGAAGACGGGCTCGGACGGGAAATGATTGTTGCTCGGATTCCACAGCTTCGTAGTCTTCTCCCAGGTATCAACTTTGATGATCGAGTCTGAGAAATATCCACGCTTCTCTAGATGAACACCGTACGCGTAGCGATAATTTTTGTGACGATACTTTTGGTTCACCGTAGGGAGCTCGATATTACCTTTATCGAAAGGAAACTCAATGTCGATGGTAGCAGGGCGAACATTCATTTTGCCATTGAGACCCTTGCCTTGAGACACCCCGGGAAGTTTGTATCGATAGAAGACACCCTGGAGATCCCACTCGGAATTACCAGACGGGTGACCGAGGTTGGAACGAATATTCTTGAGCCGACCCTTCTCGAGCCAGCTGGTGTTCTGATACTTGGAAATATCGATGAGAATGTCGCCTGAGCTATCCTCGAATGTGTTGATCTAGTGAAACGCAAAGAAAGGAAGAGAGACATATTTGGCAATGACTCCACCGCCGTTCTTGGGAATGACGTAGAAGAGGCTTGGATGCGTCTCATTCCAGGGCATTATTTTATCGATCAAGTTATAGCTCTCCCTGCCACTTGGGCGTCCTTTTCCCCAGATCGCATTGCCAGACGATCGAGACAAGATAGTTCTCGCTGCTAAAGAGGGTGTGAATGTAGGCAGGCGGCGCATCGGATATGGTTGCCAACACCTCGCCCTTACTACCTTGAATTTTGAAGATCTTGTAGACTGGCGGACGTGCCGAGACATCGAGGACGTAGTTGTATATCTCGCCGTTTTTGCCATGGGCAGGATGAGAACAGGTGAGCGCATCATCTTTAAGCTCTTGATTGTAGGCCTGGTACGTGAACAATTCGATTGGCTCAAGAGTCTTGACATCGATCTGTCCCAAGACGTTCTTGTCGGTGGTAGTAACGAGCGTGCCGAAGTTGGTCGAATTGGGCTCCAACCCCGGGAAGTCTGAGACGAAGGAAACCTGAGCATGCCTCGACGAAGTATTGCCTCGAGGAGAGCTACCATCACGGAAAGTTGTCTGGAAGGCGCCTAAGATGACTTTACACGGATCACCAGCAAACGAGCTCGTAGGGTAGAGGCCGGTCTCACGTACGAATGACAAGTTTAGCAGCGACCACGAACTGCATTTGGGCAGCCTATAGTCGTAGATTTCGGAGGAGGAATTGCGACTACGATATGAAACCTTGCCGTTGGCGATCTCGAAGCGGTGGTTACGGCTGAAACCATCGAACCAGTGCTCGGAGGTGTACTGCGCAATAGTTTAGTTGGCTATTGAACAGCCATGTACTGTGCTCGTTATTTTTCTCCGGGACAGGGATTCTAGTATACAACTTGCACCCATAAATAGAGACTCACATTGCCTGCATCCCACGCGCCTTGAGCGCCCCGGTAGAGGGAGCCCTTGATCCACGATGGAATGGTGCCCACAATCTCGAGGTCGATGGGTGTGCGAACTTCAGGCGTGGAGTAAAACCCGTAGACAAGAGGAGAGGCGCCCTCGAGCGGGGCAACTTCGAGGGTCACGGCAACCGCGTGGGCTCCGAGGAGGGCGAAGACGACAACGAGCGCAAGAAGCATCTTGAATAGCTCAGTAGAAACAGTAGAAGAAGGGTGTGAAGAGGTGGGAAAGAAGGATGGGTGAGAAGAAGAAGAGTGGGACGAGGAAAGTGAGGAAGTAGTGACCCTCGCGCCTACCGAAATAGGAAGTGGTCGGTAAGCAACCACATGCCAACCCAAACCAGCAACATGACGCCACGCCAGTTTCCCGTGGCAGCCACGTGACCTATTGCGTGGAAATAGAACTCAGTGGCCTAAGTTCTCACATGTAAGAAGCTATCTGTGTTTAACTTATAGGATCATAACTTAATTTTGCAACGTAAATTGCACCGGAAATAGGACCAAATGACCTCAAGATTTTAATGGTGGCAGTAAGAACGCCAATGCCTTTTTTAGTGAAGTACGTTATAATTCGATTGATCATCTCGTCGAGACCAGCTTGTGTGAGAGTTTGCAAGTCTATATTCTATCGATCCAAGTCACGTGAATCTCGTTGGATCGGAGAATGGATCATGTGAAACTCGTACTTCGGATCGAAAGTCAAAGAGGCTCTGAGCTGGGAATTAGAAGTCCTTGCATAGCGGATTTGGAAAATGTCCCTCTCTCGAAGACTGGTGCACTTTTATCACTGGTTTCTCAGTCAATTCCAAGCTTTTCTCTACCTCAGACAATTCTTCAAGATGCGTTGCATCATACGAACCTTAAAAATGCTGGCCGTCACTATGGGCATGCTTAGCCTGGCAATACCCGTAAAACTTCCATTTTGAGCGATGTATAGACCATCTTCCAGGTCGACTGTTATGAAGACCCGAATTTTGCTGTTCAAATTGCGGCTTTTGTTTAGAACACTTGTTAAGTTTATCCAAGATCGAATTTGTTTAGAGAATATTGCGTGTATTAGCTGAAACGAGAAACCTTCAAGGATATTGATTGGATGTGGGTGAGCGAGCGAATTGAGTTTATCAGACTATCTACCACTGCTGTTAAACGGTCAACAGGGAATCACTCAAATGTATGCAAATCTAACAGAGCAGAAGGTTTTATATTCGCTCTTTTGTTGTCTGCCCATTAAGAATAGAAAATCGATTTATCCCTCGTTGGAATGGCCCCTTCCAGGATCCAGACCGCGGCGTGATCTTGATACCTCTCCTAATTCGTACTGAGCAAGCGCCAAAGAAGCCTCTAAGGCAATGTGTAACCACCATCAATGATGACATCGCTTCCCGTTTGATAGGTCGATGCGTCGCTCGCAAGATACAAGTAGATTCCCTTGATCTCTTTCGTGTCGCCTTGTCTCCCCAAAGGTGTCATTCTGTGCGCTTCGTTTAACACCTCAGGTGATGCTCCCATGCTGGTCAAAAAGAAGCCTGGAGAAACCACATTGACACGGGCAAATTCTCGCCATTCCCGTGCCAGTGATTTCCCCAGATGGCTGACGTATGCCTTACTGGCATTGTAGACCTGTTCGTCGATCAGCTGCTTATCTTTGATTCACACTTTATAATTGAAAACTTACTGGCTGATCGACTGGTACGTTCACTATGTGTGCACTGATGCTGGACGTGATGATGAGATTTCCCGAGCCTTGGCTTTTGAACACCGCTCCAGCATATTTTGCGCAGTAGAGGACGCTGTCAACATTCACCGAATTGAGCTTCTTCAATTCTTCCATAGGCATATCCAACAGAGAACTGCACGTGGGCATCCCGGCATTCGCCACAAAGACATCCAACTTTCCGAAATCTTTCACAACCTCGTCAATACCAGCCTTGACCTTGTCGGCGTCTGAGACATCGAGCTGGTACGCTTTGGCGCGAACTCCATACTCCTTTACTAACTCTTCTGCCTTTTGTTTGGCCACAGGGTTCGAATTATACCACAGGGCTACATCGCCGCCGGCTTCAGCGTAGGCTTCGGCAATTGCACCGCCGATTCCGCCCGAGGCACCCGTTACGACACACACGCGCCCTTTGAGGCTGAGCTGCTCGAATACCTTATTCGAGATAGAAGGGACGGGCCGTGCCGGCCGATCGACTTTGGCGTCATCAACGGTCATAGACATGATAGCGAAGGCAGGGAGGGGGTCAAAGAAGGTAGTTGGGGAAAGCCGACGAACAGATGCACGATGTTAAGAGGGTGTTGGTGTCGATGTCAGAAGGACATTTCCTGCGGTGACGAGATCGCAACAGATTGCACTTGCTATGTACACTCTCGATGATAAGGCAAAGATTTTGTGATGAAGAATTGTGGGGTGGATTTAGCATTCGAGAAATGACCCAAATTAAGCCACCAATCATTAGCCGGCGACCTCGGATCCTGTCCCGGCTTTCCACGAAGGTCGACCGGAAGTCTGCACCACCTAACTGTGCGAAGTCGTTAATATTACTTGCACATGCTGGAACTCTCCTGGCCTGATTGCCTATTTCGGAAATTTGGTTGGCCTATCCTGATTTCTTGCTGCCACTTCATGCCTTTAAGGCCCTCCTACCGTAACCATGGATGCTCCTCCTTTCTGCGCACTAAAGACGGATAATGACTTTTGTAATGAAGATAATACCGCGATATCCAACCAAATAGGCCAAGAAATCCTCGTCTGCAGTCTTTTCCCAACGCAGTGTTAGTCCACGGCTCTGCAGCTTCCTGATGAAATCACGTAATACAACGAACCAGTCTTTGGACCTTTTCTTGCCTGATATCACCCTTACAATCACAGCTAGCTCATGAGCCAAAGAAATTCTTCCTCAAAAGCGATGAAGCAGTCGGACAGAAAAGATGGTGTCACTGCCAAGGAGAATGCGGTAGCCCCACTTTCCAAAATATCGATATAGCTAAGTACAGTCCCGTGCGGTAATGTATCAGAGCGCCTAGATACATCAGAATATACGATCATTCTTAGTTTGGATCCATGACTTCAAACGAGTCCAGTCATGGACATTACCCGGAGCCTCCTAATTGCTTGACGGTAAAGCTTGTTCCAAGATTCTGCGTCGGACTGTCACGCGAATACTGGAGATGAGCTGCGTTGATGCCAGCTCCTTGAGTAGTGTCGCAAACTCCATCTCCCTTGTTCGCTCGTCAGTGAAGGCTCCGTTCCAGAAGTAGTTGCGTCTCTCGATGCCAAGTGGTTGACTCATAAAGATACAGACCTCCAGCATTTTGCCTTGCCAATTGCTTGGAATACCAGCAGATCCAAATGCAGACAGGCCGTTGACGTTCCTTGTGGTGGTGCCTCCATTATTATCCACATTACAGCTCAGTCCGCTCTTGCGCAGCGGATCACCAATCAAGAAGACACCCATTATGGCATCGAAGCTCGCCCCTGTGAGCTTCGCCAATGCATTGACTGTCGCAGCTGCACCTTGAGAGTATCCCTGCAAGACGAAACACTCTTTGGGAGAACTTCTCATCGTGCTACTGATCTTGTCGATGATATCTTGAGACTCGAGTTCCCGCTGCAGAGTTTTGGGAGAAGCCCGCAGCGTACACTGTGCTGTAGATCTTCCCTCCAGACAATTGGGAGGTAATGCGAGAGTTCATTGTTCGGAAGCCAGAAGACTGCCCTTGAGACTCGCTTGTTCCACGGGTGTTGATGATGGTGTATGAAGGGCATTTACTCGAGACAACACGCTCATTGAGAGGTGCAGCCTGCAACAATAGCGCAGCAGATAGGAGCACAAAAAGATACTCTATGAAATACATTCTGCCAATGTATGGGAACGTGATTCAAAAACAAGTGGGAGCTTCAATAGAGAAGGCTTCTTAATGGAAACCAAGGAGATACAGTGTGCATACACGGCCAGCGGTCGGACCAAAGGCTCCATAGCTTTATAGGGAGCTAGTGCCCTGACAGTGAAGCAGGCTACATATCAATTCATGTTGCCGCCATGTCTCGCGATACCATAAGGGATTGGAGAGAGTAGTCTGCATGACAGGCGCCTCGTGTTTCAAGTCGGAACTGCTTGCGCCACCGTCGAAAGCTTGCCTGGATCCGATCTAGCGTTCAATGAAAGGACCGTTCGCAGAAGGAAAAGTGTCCATTACGAACAGATCATCGAGATTTGGTTGATCTCATGACTCAACAGCAGCAATCAACTTCATACTTCGGTACACATGTCGCTATGTTGCTGTTGCGTTTGGATCGAGAGCAATGTGGAATTGCCACCAATTCCTTGCTCATTTAGTACCTTTCGATGGCAGAACAGTGAACATGGATCGAATTATCTCTCATTCAGCGGCATTTGAAGTTTTTTTCTACAATAAAAGCTGGAAATTGGGACATTGGACCAGATTCCTGCGTGGCGCGAAGGCGAAACGCGACACCAAATTTAGGGTGCTGCTAGCACGAGCATTCCTGAACTCGCAACCGAGAACCTCGGTGACGGGATCGCAAGTCGATCTTTGATTCGTAGGTGGTACCCAAGGATCAAAGATGATTGTATTAGTGCTCAAGTGTTTGGAGATCTAGGTAGATATGCCGCGTCCGCGGAACAAATACCCTGTCTTTGATCAAGTTTACGCAAATGTCGTGACGTGGTCATTTTATTTCGAACTTTCTCCCGTCATTTGCGTAAGCTTCATTGCTCCAAGAGTTTTTTAAATCAGGCTGGGGAAAAAAAGAAATATCGAAGACTTCATTCGCCCAGTACTTCGACATTTCTCGACAATATCTTCCATTCTCAGGTCCTCTGGTCAAAGTTCACCGACGTTTCTAGTAATTTTGTTTATTGGTGAACTATTTCCTATCTTCTCATATGCTACGTCCACTCATTCTATGTGACCGCGCACGTCTCGAAGGACTGACCTTGATCGATACTCACCGAAACGCGATAGATTACGATTGAAAGCATGGCTACAAGCCAAATTTACCCTTTTCTCTTATCTAATGTCATCAAATTGTGCTCGCCCATCCCATGTTTCATCTCTGGCTAGGGAAAGCGCACGTGAATAAAGGTGCGTGGGATCCTGCACGAGTGTGGCACCCTCACAAGGGCAAAAGCAGTTCTAGAATAGATCATCATAATCGGGTATACATTGTCCATAACTATAGAGAATTAAAAACAGAATGTCACAATATCTCCCACACAGGGGAGTAATGCAGGGGTGTCCTGAGCAAATGGCAGATGTGACCCTTCTCAAAGCCTGGTCGCGTCAAAATTGATCCCCTTATCCGGGATGAGTGGCATCGCCTGTATGAGTTCAACTCGATGTGCAAGCTGAACTTAATGCGCTACTTTCGTCGAGGAGAGTGTCGTGGCCAAGTAGTAGCCAAAGACGCTTAATAAACGTCGTGGGATCGTCCCAAACTCAAAGTTCAAGATTATCGTAATCGCCTCCCAACGATGTCTTTGAACAAGTAAATGATTATATCGATAAACGTAAAGTATACGAGATTTAAAACGGAAAATCCCATCACTGCTTGCCTTGAGTCGCAATGACACCACCCAGTGCGCCTCCCAAGGCGGCACTAACTGCTACCCGCCCCGATAGCTCTTCAGCTGCTAGGGTTCTCTCAGGTCTCCTCACGTTGACTGGCTCTGCAATCGCCAACTGTCCACTTCCGTTTCCGTCCACCAAATGCCCATACTGCACTCTCCTCTGTCCAACCTCACTCAGCAGATCCTCCAACGCTCCATTCTTGGCATGCGCTCCCGCAAATACCGGCGCATTGAAGGCGTTTGCAATTTCAAATGGTGCGAGCGAAACCTTTCTCCCCAATTTCCAGAAGCCCCAATACACGGGGAGAACAAGAAGAATCGTAACGACAGTCGCGATGATACCACCGGCCATAAAGTAGAAATTTGTGTCGTACACTTCGACGTATCCATACACAGTACTGGACACGTTTTGTCGAGGATAGTTCTCCTTGTCTCGAACACGCTCCGTGATGTTCCGCTCGAATGGAGCGCCGCTGATGTACAGTGCGCTGACAAAAGCGAAATTGTTCATCTCGCGCACAAGACTGATGAACGGATCGGCAAAGCCCGCATCGGTAAGATCGAGTCTGTAGTCGCAGTAGCGTGGAATCTTGGTGTAGTCGTTGTCTTCGTAGTCGTCCGGTTCAATCCAAAACTGAGACTGGGCACGCGAACCTTTCACGTTAAGGTCCCATCCGCCGATGAATTTGTCGTCATCACTCTCGATGGAATTGTTCCACTGGAGAGTCGCTTCAGATCCAAAAAGGTTGTTTAAGACAAAGGTAATCCCACCGACTGTTGTGGAGGTGAAGTCTTTCATTTCGTAAAGGTTGTTCGTCTTGACTACCTCTAGGGTATCAATCTGATCGGTGCGCAAGTCGTAGCTGAATGGGTAGATGTTGTTCTTGGAAAAAGCCAGGTGTGTTGCGTTCATCGGGGCCTCTGGGGTTGCCATTAGGACGGTAAGGGGGTATTTCACCGTAGCGGGAGTTATGGTGCAGGTTCGACGTGTCAGCGTACCAGGACAGTTGTACTGACCCGACACGTAAGAAGAGTTGATGTATTCCATGTTCAGCGTGATAGTGGCAAAAGAATCCGGCTTGTCTTCAGTGCCATAATTAGTGATGAACTCCACAAGCCACATTCGATCGCTTTTCGGGTCGCCGCTGTCGTCTAGTGGAGGATCGGAACCGTCTTGTACCCATGCACCGTAATCGACATTTTCGACGCTGCTGGTACAGTCATAGGAAAATCCAAGAGCTTCGACTATTGCGTCGCAAGACTGTCCAGGTGGGCAACCCTGGATGGACTGCACAACGTCGTGTACCTTTCCGTTGCCGATTTTCGTGTTGAAGGCATCGATTATGTTCGCCATACTTCCATCAATGACCGAGATGTTCAAGTCCGGTCCTTCGTAACCCCCTACATGATCTGGCCAAGTGGGATTGATGAAGGCTCTTAGCGGGATGTTGGTTTCGATGGGATTGACTGCCTCGATGACCATTCTTGTGCTCTTTTGGAACAGTGTACTGTCGATAATGGCAAACTTCGTCATCAAGGCAGCAAGGGCAACCCAGTTGAAATGCTTTAAACCCATCGCAACGCTCATCAAACTTGTCCCGTATGCGTGGTTACGATGCAGCTCTTCGATGGTTCCACCTCGCATGGCCTTTCTCCACCAACTGATCGCAAGACCTTGACCGACAAGAGTGAGAAGGCCAAGATTTGCAATCTGATTGCAGAGATTCACCAACACATTAGGTGTGACAGTGCGTCCAGAGATAGGCCATTTGTCGACTTGTTTGTCGTTGGAGATGCAGAGCACTGCGATGGTACAGCCCATGCCGACGAGCACAAGGCACATGCCTGCAAACCCAACCCAGGGAAAACGATTCCAAAACCCAGGGATCCAAGTTTCGGCAGGACCATCACGACCGGTCAGAGATTTCGTCGACTCATCGCTGGAATCGCTCAGCCCCTTCACGCTCTCGATTGGCGCTTTCTTCTCGCCAGGTGTCGGAAGCGCAGTCAGCTCAAAGGTGGTACTATCCACCGTGACGATAGAAGTCGCCCGGCTTCTTTCGTGAAACATTGTTCTGAAGGGCGCAATGATGTGAAGGAATGGCAACAACGCAACTGGGAAAAGAAAACGAGGGAAATGGAAGGAGCGCCGTCTAAACAGTGCGCAAAGCATCAGTCTTATGATCACTTCCATGAGCATGCCGCCTTCGATAACGCCGAAAATATCCCCTCGGCGCGCCCGTGCAGCCAAAGTCACTGAACGGGAGGGTTCGCAGCTCTAGAGGCGCCACTTCCAGGGCGAGAACGATGATGTCTGGCCATATTTATCGCTTAGCTTCGAAAAGACTCTTGAGGCTGGCTGCCGTGCCAAGTTGAGATGAGGTGGCGTATTTTGTGGGCTGGGTCCAGGCCCAATGCAGTGAAAAGGCGTGTCACTGCGGGAAGGGGGGTCCCGTTTCCTGAGGAAACAACAGTCCTTTGGATTCCATTGCCCGCTTGCATGTTTCTCACAACAGTCGAGAACCCTAAAATTATTGCGTGGACATAGGGTGGGGAGGGAGCGGGGCGAGCGCGTGTCCGAGACGGCAGCGGCCCGAAGTCCAGACTCGCACGCGGGAGATCGTCGCATACGGTACCCTTGCAAGCCGTTCCCCTGACTTTTGCAGCAACCTCGATACTGTGTACCTTCTGGCATATCGTGGCTTGAGTTCCCGATGTTGTGTCTACATCGAATTGATAAGACGAGGTTCGCACGACCTGGGTCGATACAGGGCCGAAAAAGCCGGGACCATGTGCCTAGATCCACGAAAAAATGCGTTGTCACCGTTAGGTCCTCCGCAATCTTAGACAGGCGCACCCGTCTTTAGAATAGTCCACAGGACTGCCTTGGTAGGGCTCTCGCTGAACTTACTAAGAAAAATATCTCTAGACATTGCACATGTACCTTGTTTAGATCAAGCACTGCCCTAAGCTCGTGCAACGCCGACAAATGAAGCATTCGTCATTCCATATGGCGCGACACAGTGGTAATCGATAACAGACTGTCTTAAAGGCACACCCCACCATCACAGTCCGTTCGCCACTTCTATTACCATCTTGGTCGTTCCTAGAGACCCACTTACCCCAAATTATGCGCATTTGGTGTCTCGTGCCCAAGACAGCGGCCACGCGACTCCTTCACCTCGAAGGCGAGAGACTCGTCTTGACCGACTTTTGCGGGAAGACGATCCTGCCTTATGCTATTCTCCCGCACTGTCGCAGTTGGTGGTGCATGGTAGGGAGAATTGAAGGTGTAAGCCCAGGTCATGTGTATACCTTGTGACCTATCATCATGTACATAAGACTGCTCGCCAGCCATCTCTCCTAGATACATAAACTATTGGATTGGTCACATGACCTCACAATGGATATATATAGCCTCATTTCTCTATCCTTTATACTCAATTGAGACCTTTCTGTCGTACAGTTCTGACCCGTTCCATACTGGTTTCCAACAGTTATGAGCCCGGATTTCCGCACCTAGCTTGTAACGCTGTACGGATTGATTCCCTGCATAATCTTGCCGTCGCCACACCCACGCCGTCACTGCCTTACAGGCTCAAACCCATGCATCCTGTCATCCAGTCCGACCTCTGCCATGAGCTCCACACTCAATACCGAGCCTTTACAGGAGCCCACAAAGGTAAAGATCCTGCTTGACAACACAAAGGACTGGCGTAACTAGTTCCACTACCAAAAGCAGCTGGCCAAGGTGAAAGAGGTCTGGCAATACGTTAACCCAGAAGGCAAAGATGAGTTTTACACGGTCAACAAAGCACCTATCCTCCCGATACTGGAGGACTACTCAAAGTTGAAGCAGGCCAATTGCACTGCGACGCCGCCCACAGAGCCTACCCCAATTGGCAGAGTTGGCAACAATCAATCAAACAATCAGATAATTGATCAATTTTGGAATAATTGATCGTATCAATCAGGAATCAATCCGCCCCCTATACAAAATTACCAGGAATCAGGATAGCCTCATTTCCTGATTGATCCTCCTGATCCTCCTGATTCATTTTGATTCTTTTTTAAGCGTTTTTTGGTGGTTTTAAAGCCGTAGATACGCTAATATATCGATTTCTAGAGCTTTTTTGGTGTTTTAAGAATTGGGTAATCTGTCGGCAACTCGGAAACTATTGTCGCCAGCTGCCTCTCCATCAACCCTCCCACACCCTTTCGCCCCCCCTCTTCCCTCCTCCCCTACCTATACAATGCGCCCTAACCTACGCAGAAAGGGCAAACAAGGCCTTCTGAATAAGGCGACGGCATCAGCTACTTGCCTAGCTGTCGCGCTCGACAGCCAGAGCACCCAGGGCCCGCCAGAGACCCAGAGCAGCCAGAGCTTTGAGACTGAGCTCCAGGACCTCAACGCTGCGTCCTTCAGCTCAGAGGCTCTGCCCTCAATCAGCGCAACGCCCTCAAATACACCGACGCCCTCCCATACACCGACGCCCTCCCATACGCCAACGCCCTCCCATACGCCAACGCCCTCCCATACGCCAACGCCCTCCCATTGTGACGGGCTGATGCCCTGTATAGTCTGGTCCTTGGTGAGACCTCGGTTAGGTAATAACGCCTTGGCAGGCCCGCCAACTTTTCACTGTCGGAGCCTCCTTCAGAGGCTCTCCATCAATTACAACTCTGTTCTCAGGCACCGGCATCTTTTGCGCAGCCCCTTACATTTTGTAATTGATCATCAATCAGAGCTAGTCAAGCGTGACCAGCCCTCTGCTCTGCAATAGCTACATCACCATTCGGAAGCCCTTCTCAGTCTCCAGCGGGAGCATAGG